>JASNQO010000029.1:484029-532984 GCA_030378425.1 Periconia sp. TS-2 | reverse complement strand
CTACCTGACTCTAGCACGTGACAGCCCGTACTCTCTCAGAGGGTATGAGACGGTACAGTACCATACTGGTCGTCACAATCTCGCTATTAATTTAAACCTAAGGCCTCTAATTTCTTCATCTATTATAAGTCTAGACTTCTCTAGTAAAGAGTTTAAGCCAGGCATAATTAGCTATAACCAAGTTAATAATATTTACGCCACATCTACCTATAGAATAGAGCGGCATATAACACCTAGAATTATCTACCAGCTAGTAAATATTGAAGATATCAAAGAGGTTTTTAATTATATCAATAAATCTAACTTATTCACCCTAGTTGCTTTTAGAACCAGCGGTTATTATGTAATAGGTACAGCAGCAGCGAGGATCGATAGTATGTGGGTGTGAGGACGGGTTTCGGTCTCACTATATGGTGGTAGCCTCACGATGAAGCAGAGTAGGGATAGGAAGTTGAAACTCTATTACATGGAAAATACTAAGGTGGAGAGCAGAAGGTAAACAGGCGAACGCCTTTTACCTACTCAATCCACACTAACCTTATGCGGGCCTAGTGCCCCGTCCCTGACAGTGACCATCATACACGCGGGAGTCACGTGACGGTCGCCATTCACCCTCTGGCTCGAGGCCTCATGTGATGGGCCGTCACAGTCCCTAACCGTAACTGTGATCATAGAGTGATGTATCCTCTAAATCAATACTGGATGCTTGCAAATTATGGATCGAATCAAATGACGACGTCCAGTGGTTCATCGATCACGCATGCGCCTATATCGCTTTAGATAACCTCTCACTAGCATTTGTGGAGCTGAGACTTCGGAAAGTACCGACCAATGTCAAGCCAAAGCGTGGAGTCCAATACGGGCTTTGCTTTTGGTGGCGATACCTCCATAAACCTAAAAAAGCGGACGCTGATAGTTCTCTTCAACTCTTGAAGCAATGAGATAAAACGTTCGTGGCTGCAATAACGCTATAGCTTTCGATGTATTGTCCGTGACAGCGATTGTGTTCCTGTAGTGAGATGACTTTCTGTTCCAATCCACCATGGTGATGTGCTTTTACGAGTGAGGATCCAATCAGCTCCTACCGATCCTCGCGGAACATCGGAAGGCTCGTATTCATGCATCATACAGTAAGAACCGAGTTTATGGGGATGAATGGTTGGTGGACTTCTTCCGGCTGGGACGTCACGTGAAAGAATCCAGCCTATAATTCGAATTAGCATCCAGGTATTTCTATTTAACCTTTGAAGGGTATCTAGGGGGCCCGATAAGATGTTCGCAGCAATACTAACAGAGAAAACGATAAACAAGTGCAGCGAGTGATAATCAAAGACAATGTGGTATATATAGCAGACTTATGCGCTGTTTAAGAGCGGCACGAAAGAAATAGAGGGGGGCTACCTGCCTTTCAAGTTCACGGTGTCGCTTGCTCCGCGATCGCTACAATAGGTAAAAGTCGGGTATGCGATCGCGAGATGTTCGGGTATCTTGGCAACGGTCGCTTCGGTGCACAGCCTTGATTTCCCTTGAAAGTATCAGCCCCCGTCGGGTTACGCAAACGTCTATACGGTATGTTCCAGGCACACTGTCGACTCTATTTGGCCCCCGTCGGGTCGTACACATAATCTACTCGAGGCGCATTGACCGGTATGACTAAACCGATCTGCCCTCAGCCTTGAGGCCATGACGACTTATTAGAAGGAAGCATCCCTAGGCGATTGAATCTGTGTACTAGTAACTAGCGGAGTCGCTTGCTTCCTCTCTAACCAACCTCTTTACTTCTAGCGCCATGCTCGGTCTCAACCATCGAGGCGAATATCAGTTCAATGTAAAGGTGATTTGTGTCATCTTTGCAGGCGTAGGTATCGCCCTGAGAGGCATCAGCAAACTACTGCGGAGGCAGGGACTTCATAACGATGACTACTGGATCCTAGCCTCGCTCCTTTCGTATTGGGGAGCCGTTGGGTTTTGTATATGGGGTATGCCCTATGCCACCTCAACATTTGTTGTCCTTGGTTGACCATTTCTCCAAAAGGGCTCATCACAGGTGGCGGCGGGATGGAAATCGGTGAATTAATGGTAGTAGCCAGCGAAAGCCCAAAGGGCCTCAGCATGGCAGAGAACTATTTACAAGTAAGTGCTACCCCCGTTATGTATTTTAGTAACTCGAGAACACGCTAACTCTATTTCATCTCATCAGTCGCTGTTCTTTGGATACATCCTCTGCACAATCTCTCTCTATGCTACCAAGATCTCCATCCTACTGTTCTATCGCCGCGTCTTCTCCGTCGAGACCGTGTACCAACGGGCTATACAAGCAATCATGCTTGTTGCAACGGCTTGGTTCTTCTCCGCAGAACTGACGACATTACTTGCCTGCCGACCTGTGAGCGCCTTCTGGGACCGATCAATCCCTGGAAGTAAATGCTTCAACTTTAGCGCCATGTACCTTGGCACCGGCATTGTCGACGTCTTGCTCGATCTAGTCATCTTGATCCTTCCCATCCGCAAGGCGTTCCAGTTGCAAATGCCTCTGCGCACCAGACTCGCGGTGGCTACCATTTTTGCTTTGGGTGGGTTTGTCGTCATTGCCCAAATATTTCGCCTTACAATGGTGTACAACCCTGATGGAAACACCAGTGAGTATCTTGGCTGGAGTAAGTCGTCGTTTATTGACAATGCGAGTGCACTTTGCCGAGCTGGAGAAGTGGACAAATATCCACGAAACAACGGCCATCATCTGTGCATGTCTTCCGCACTGCAAGCCGCTCCTGGTATCAGTGTCTGAACGGTTCGAGAAATCGATATTCCATCTAAGCAGTGTGTTTCGATCCACATCTACGAACAGTGAAACCCATCTCCAGAAACATCCACCAGATGATGCCATTCTCGCAAAAAGTGCTGAATATGAAAGCTCATCTGTCATGATCACGACCGGCTCAGGCGATAGCTTCGATGTGACTCAAAAGCCCAACGGTGTAATTGTCTATTCTCGGAGCGTTGATGTGGTCTAGTCGCCTACTATGACCTCAATACATATGTAGTTGATGAGTTCAGTGGAGTCGCACGTGCACGTCAGCGCAGGCAGACCAAGTACTGTAACAGCACTGTTCTGTTGTGTTTGGAAACTCAAAATTAGTTTCATTCATGCATTCCTCCAGCATATACCGACTGGCGCGTCTCTCTAGGACCGTATTCGACATTTCTGATATTGATGAGTGCTTGTTTATGTAATTAGCGTCCTTTTCTTTTTCGGGCTCTCCCTGGATCCACAGTCGCTCCTCTGCCGCACAGTATCCGACTTGAAAACTGATTGTTGCTAGGTATTATACTTACAATGTTTATCCCACGGTCCACTGATGTCAAAGTATTTGCTTTACCAAGCCTGATTTTACTCCAAATCGGAAGTGTCTTTCGGTGCTAGTTCCTTACTGGCTGAGTACAAAGGTACACGTGAAGGCCAAGGTTCACTATGTCAAACTGGGGCCATCGAGATAGAGTCCGGCCCAAAACATATTTTCTTTCGCTAGAAGAGATGCCAGCCCCAAGTCAACGAGACACTTCATATTCCCAACGCCCCAACGACCATCCTCTATCCATTCCTCTATTCCTTTGCCAATCTCATCAGTCAACTCCTTTAGGAACATGTCCTCTCCACCGTTAGGACCCCATCTCCGCAATCGGATCTACGGCCTCAGCTGCAATCACCGTCTTCTAGAAACCTTCGGGATCAGCCTTTTACTCAGTATCCGGCTGCAGCCACTCGTATTACACCGCGGAGCTTTGCTCCAAGTTTCATCCAAGAAGTCCCTCAAACTCATCGTCTCGGTACCCTTTCAAGTACAAGAGCTGCTTCGCATCAACCGCTGTTACCTAAAAGCCAGTACCATGATCAGGTACCATACACCGGCAATCCCCTGCCACATCCGCAAACAAATAAAGTAATTAATAGTAGGAATGGCAAAGAACACGTCAACATTGCTGACATGGGCGTCACTGGCAGTGGAAAGAGTACCTTCATAGAGAAGTGTGGGGGTGGCGCATATAACGTTCCAATTGGAGAGGGTTTAAGATCAAGTACGTACAAACGCCGTCCTCTGATTGTTTCCCATTTTGGCTAAATGACTTCTACAGCAACGAAAGATGTACAAGAATATACCTTTGATCTGAGCGAGCAGACCACCGTTCATCTTCTGGATTGCCCCGGCTTCGACGACTCAGACTGTGACGAGACTGCGGTGTTGACCGCTATTGCTGACTACCTTTTGAAGAGGTATCAGAAGCGCATCCTGCTCAGAGGCATCATCTACGCGCATCCGATCAATGCAATGAAAATGCAAGGAAGTGACATTCTGAGTCCGCACATGTTTCAGGAGCTTTGCGGGCCTAATTTCTATCGGAAGGTCGTGCTTGTGCTGACTTGGTGGCATGATGTGCAATCCGAGCGTCAGGTACAGATTCAAAAAAATGCAAAGAAACTTTTTGAGAATGATTGGGCAAAGATCCTTCAAGATCGTAGCCAGATGGTGTGGTTGGACAAAACCGAATCTCGCGACGCGGCTCTGAGGGTTCTAACGGACCTCATTAAATGCAGCGGTACCAACGAACCCGTGCAAATACTAAGGCAGTTGAGTGAAGGAATAGAGCTCAAGCACACCGGAGCTGGCGCGGTATTGTACAAAAGGCTCAATGTTGCCGAAGAACGCTCCGAAGGTAGGATTAAGGATATAATTAAGGAATTCGAGATCGCTCTCAAGATGCAAGACAAGAACAATATGCAATTACAAAATGCTCGGATGAAGAAAGAGGCCGCGAAGTTAAACAGGATCTACGAGAAAATAGATTACTTTATGCAGGCAACCGACATATGTAGGATAAGGATGCGCTTGCGCCGCGAGCACCCCGTCACGAACCTCAAGCGACAGAGCTTCCGCCTTATGAATCGTGCGGCAAATAGAGAAGTGGCAGCAAAAAGGAGGCAACCAAAAAGAGGAAATCGGATCGGGTATTCTTTGATATACTGCATCTTGGCATTTGGCACAGCACGCATGATGACGACCAGCACATAATTAGACATTACTTCGCCACAAAGAAGCGTTTCCGCGCAATCACAGGACGTACATTTGCTATTCATCTACTGTTACATCGATTCCAGCTCTTCTCGTCAAGAGATTGCGAAATCCTTACGAAAATTGAACGTTAAGTTCATCATGTTTGTTACTAAACTATCCGCGTTCCACGCTGCTCCTTTGGCACGTAGCAACATGGCTTCACCATGTAGATCCTCCAGATAGATTAGACCCCGTGCCCACCAGTCACGTGCCGTGCCATTGCCAGAATGTTTCTGCCTGGGCGCGCCATCTACCACTCGTCTTCTGGCATATGATCCGCCGTCAGGTACACTCAAGTACTGATCCAGCTTGCTACAGCACCGATGGATGCCGACTTCGAGAGGAGTCACAAATTCCCCTTCTGAGAGTTATATCTGGCAAGAATGGTGCAGGTATCACCTGTTGGAAACCACTCACTATTCGAGTCAAAATTCCGGTAGAACGGCATGACCAATTGTTTTGGACTATGGGATCAGAAATGAGCCTACAAAGAACCAACCGATTTCAAGAAGTCATTGAAGTTGTTGTTCCGCCAATAGACTCTACGAGATTTCAAACCATTTGTAGCTCTTGCTCCATTATCGATACTGCCTCATCACGATGTTGCTTCATGTCAATATCCAAGATAAAATCCCATCTGCTCAACAACTTCCCTGGTGTATCCACATACTCTTTCGCCTCTTCGCTAGTGCCAGTCAAAATACCGCCAGTGATACGGCTTGATTCGACAATCCGCTGTGTACGTGGACGGCGAACTTGGTCGTAGGCCTTGAGAGCCACCAAAGCATCACCAGGCGTGATTGACCTTCCAAGAAGAGTGGAAAGGACAAGACTATCCTCTATAGACATTCCCCCACCAGATCCTTGCCAAGGCGTTGTAGCATGTGCAGCGTCGCCCATGATACACAGTGGTCCAGACACGTAAGTCGGAGCCGGTGCGTGTTCCCAGAGATACATAGCGCGATGTTCGGGCTCTTTACAAAGTAACTATACGGCTGTCAGATGTGGTCTTTTGGCAGAAATGGAGGTTGGGAAGCAATCATACCTCAGTCACAGCTTTTCTAAGATTCTGCGGCCAGTCATGGTAAAGCGACTTGATCTCGCTACTACTGACTGTCCGATGCCACTGATCTGGCTCACCCTCATCGTCCTTGGAAGCAATAACGAATTGAACGAGCTGTCCTTCGCTTAGAAGATTGTGCAATATATACGTGCCTTGACCGATCCAGGAATACTCGCGAGCTTGCTCAAAATCGATAGTGCCTTCGCCAATGCTAGCTTGAGCATCCGCGTATCGTTGAAGCGTCATGATCAACCAGATTCCGGTGCTCCTGGGCGCGGCCGCTGGGTGTCCGTCCAGAACAATCTTCCGGACGGTACTGTGTATGCCGTCAGCTCCAATCAGGATGTCACATTCAAAGCTCGTTCCATCCGTGAAGTGGAGTGTAAGAGATTCATCAGCTTTTCTATCCACACCTTCAAGCTTTTTGGAAGCATGGAGACGCTCCTGCGGAGCATCGGCAAGCAGTTCTTGCAGAAGAGCCGCGCGATGGACGATACTGGTCAACCGTTTCCCAGCCGTTTTCTCATCAACTTCACCGATGACTTTTCCTTTCTCTTCGCCCTGGGCTAAAACGAAACGGACTCCCCGCACTGGCATTCGTGAGTTAGCAAAATCTTCTGTCGATTGATTTGCACGCGATGCGACCGTATATGTATTTAACGTATGTGGCACGTGGTTGGGAGAAAGAACTTTTCCTGCTCCATATCTATGTGAACTGCAATGCTAGTTAAAGTATTACTCACTAGGAACAGCTCCGGCATGCTCCAATGCTTGAACGGCCGTAGGGCCTATAAGTTCTAGAGCGGTCTGTGCATTCCGGGCCACCCCAACAGCCATACCAGCCTCTTTGAAGGCAGAGGCGGACTCAAAGATATGGACATCTAGATGTGGAAGACGGTGCAAGGCATGGAACAAGGTTGCACCAGCAAGTCCGCCACCAGATATGGCGATCCAAATTGGAGGAGGCATAACGTTGAATTGGGTTCTGCTTTCTAGTAAGAGGAAAGGCTGAGTGTTTGCGAGCAGCTTTCAGGTGTCAAAGGATACTCGCGTGATATAAACATCAACTACGCGGTATGTAGTTACTCCACGCCGAAATACAAGTATGAACCATTTGGGGTCATGAGGCACGAAAAACCACGTTAAACAAAGCCCTGCACACTTTGTGTTGTGCACCTACCAGATTGAGCTGGGGAATCTAACATCATAAGGTCTGGAGGAATTGAGACCGGAATTTATTGGCATGTGCGCAAGTGACTGGAAGCATCGAGAAGCAGATCGGAACTGGCTTAGCAGCCGCTTTAGTGGGACTCTCCCAAACATCAGACTGATAACCTGAGCGGCTAATGACTAGGAATCAAGTTGGGCGGCGCAGCGAGGCAAATAGTGCGGCGAGGCAAATAGTGCAGCGAGGCAAATAGTGAGGCCAGGCAGATTGTGGGGCAACAGCGTGACTGCAGCTTAATCCCAGGCAACAGGTCGTGCAGGTTAAGCGCTAGTCGTGAATCCGCCCCCCTTGATCTCATCGGGGGCTTTGGCTGGGTTCGAATGAATGTTAAAAGTGGACCCGGCAGCCGTTGCTAGCTCCCGTCGCAAGCCTAGAGGCGTCTATGGTCTCTCTTGAACGGGCTTTCACCGCTCACACCATGTCTGTTGGCTACCCTGAACAAGGCCAGGCCACAAGTGAATTCACCTTTGATACCGTGCAGTTCTGCGAAGTCCCGATCTTAATGCTGCGCATGCACGTCTGCCAAACACCGCGCGATTAAACGTTGCCGATGGGACATACTAACGGCAACCGAGCGGACTTTGCGGCATACCCACGCTTACTTTGGCACATCGCATCGTTATACTGGAATTGGCTCCAATTGGGTCAGACTAATAATAATATGCCTGTCAGATGGGTCTAAACCCTCTTATCAAAGTCACGCTAACCATAAGACCAATATAAATATGAAAGTGGTGATTATGATAACAAAGCGTGCTAACCCATCTGCTTTGTCTACACTCGTGGTATCCTCGATAACTATGCCCCGATCTCGACATGTTTGTTATCGACAGGGGATTAGCTGTTGGCCATCGACTGTAAAAGCCTGGCAATCGAGAGATATGGTAAAGATTTTGCCTACGTCGGCAAGAAGGCTGTGCCGCACTGTCCAATCAGGATACCGATCTGGATTCCGACAGCCACCGCTCGCTTGAACCGAACACTCGGGACTAGGTGTGCCTGGCGGCTCTGAGTCATTGATCATTGCACCCCAGAACGATTCGCTACACCTCCCACTGCACTAATGCGCTTCCTATCACCTTCCTATGTACTCTCATCGCCTATAAATGCTGGCTAGCACATGAAGGAGAGTGGCAGCCTGATGATCGTCTCAGTATTGCCCACAGCAAGGCACTTCAGATCCTGCTCTCGTGAAAGCGCTAGAGCGGTTCAATGGGCTATTGAAGAGAGGTAAGAAGTGATGGATTGCTAGAGCTGAGAGACTTGGACACGTACATGATACGCTAGTAATAAGCTACTGCCTCAGAGCCACTAAGGCGGCATCTGCCGCCAGATACCGCCTACCTCAATATGGGCAACTTGGTACTTCGCATCAACGATAAATATCAGTTAGACCGCCGGCTGGGCGGCGGATCATTCGGTGAGGTATATCAAGGTGAGTTGGCCTTCTCAAAACGTTTCGACGCGACTAACCGACCTTGAGGACATAACCTCGAAACTGGACAAGAAGTCGCCCTGAAACTCAAGTACATATAGATTGATCCTTCCCTCCTTAAGAATGAAATCGAAATCTATAAAAAGCTTTCTAAAGGGCCCGGTATCCCTTAAGTATACTGGCATGGCAAAGAATATAAATTTAGGGTGATAGGGTTTAAGCTCCTTAGCCTAAACCTAGAGGATCTATTTAACTACTATAGTCAAAGATTCTTACTTAAGATAGTACTGTTGCAAGAAACAGCAACTGAAGCTGCTAAAATAGATGCGGCAGAGAAACGACAAGAAGCTGAAAGCTTGCTTACCTCGAGGCGATCTGAGTCTGGGGTCTCTCTAGATATTGTGGGAGAGGCGGCGTACGATAGACTGGTCTATACCTTGTGGCGATAAGTAGAAGGGAGAACGGCAAGCAAGATGGTACCACAGTGTCAACGGTAGCAGCAAGTGATAGGATGCAAGAATGTGAATGGATTCATTATTTGCGTCCAATCCATGCCCTCCACCACATCATAACTCTGACTTAAGACCCTCCGTTTTGACGTGTCTAGCACCAAACGAGAAGTCGTCGCAGTTTGACTGAAACCCGAAAGCTTTGTGTGCATTGAATTCAACCATTTCTTGGGCGAAGTCTGGGCTTACTGTGCCACAAGCGTCCTTAAGCATGATCGTATCATAACCTTGCTGTGCAGCATCCTGCATGGTTGCAAGGACACACTGGTCTGTGTTGACACCGGCGAAAAGTAAAGTCTTGATGCCTTCGCGTTTAATATATTGGGCGAACTCAGTGTTGCTGCCCCAAAATCCTGAGTGTGTCTCCTTATGGAACCTAATATCTGGTGGGTTGAGCTGAGATCCTTCGCTGTAAGATTTTGCTAGGCCGCCATGTAGCTCTGTGTTCCACTGGTCTTTCACAAGTAATCTGCCAGCATTAACTAATGTTCCATCCTTGAGCTTCACGTTGCCTAATGGTTTACCAATGCCACCGTCCGTAGGCCGCCATTGTTGTTTCGAATCGCTCGATGCTTGAGCCGTGCTACTGCTCTCGGGATTGAATGTGAGGCCGAAATTGCGATAGAACATCGGAGGTACTGTGCGCAGTCCTTCATCGCTGATGCCCCAAGTGAGCCATAAGATACGAATGTGGGCTTTCCTTGCGGCTGGAATGCACTTTGTCAAAAGTGCTCTCTCTGCAGCATGCCCTGCGCCTTCTTGTCGGCCCATCGCTGATGAGAGAAAGATGTTCTGCATGTCGATCACGACGATAGCGGTCTTCTGAGGAGCTAATGTGACCGGTGTTTTAGATGTTTGCAATGTCAATCGTGGATAAATGAGTGGTGAGTTTGGATTTTCCGGGTGCGTAATGTCGAAGCCATCTTTTTCATCAAACAGCCAAAAGTTGTCAGCCGTGCCGATAATGGTTTTTTTGCTGCAATTGGTAGTGCTCATCTGTGGCGATTGACCGAAGGCTCTGAAAAGACGGTGAGTACCGCGAAATAAAGGATTTATTACGGTGCCATACATTGCAACGGAACTGGAGTTATAATTGGGATAGAATAATAGTTCGGAAGATGATCAACCTACCTAGAAAGCTGTGGGCGCTGAGTGCTAGCTGACACAAAAGCGGGGTATGAGATACCACCGCAAGCCCCAAAGAGCGCATATAGCCGATGGTAGTGCTTCATGCCGAGGACGGTAAGCGCAGTGGACGTGTCGAAACAAAGAGAAACTGCCACAAATGGGGTTTCCGCCTTCTTAGATGCACAATGTAATGGAAACGTAATGCCCATCTGCAGCCTGGAACCAGATAAGCAGTAAGCCAAACCTGGTACTGCGTACCAAGACGTTCACCTCACGCCCCATACATCAAGGTGTAACCTATCATTACTTCCCTATCAGGATATGGTCGCCACAAGCAGCTGAACGCCTCTACTCGAAGAAATTGCACGACATCCTTAACCAACAGTTACCCTACCAGTCGGGTGGTGGAAGGAAGATTACCGCCGCTCTTGATGAATGCGACCTTATTTACATGATCACCACTAGTGTTTCAAGCAGCGAAGGAGTTATTGTTTTATTCAGTTTCAATCATATCTCAAAAGAAATAAAAGACAGATTCGACTCGTCTTATTAGGACTGCATACTACATACAGACACCGAATATCATGATGAGGTATAATACATGCCAAATCAGGCAATCTTCCGTTTCAAAGATTAAAGCTCTAGAACAAGTCCCTACCCCTAG
Source organism: Periconia sp. TS-2 (assembly GCA_030378425.1). Lineage (NCBI taxonomy): Eukaryota > Fungi > Ascomycota > Dothideomycetes > Pleosporales > Periconiaceae > Periconia > Periconia sp. TS-2. The sequence continues at coordinate 521,846 of JASNQO010000029.1, read as the reverse complement.
TCGGACATCTCTCGTTTCATCAATCCTAAGCAAGAAAACCCAATGCCATTGCAATAAATGGTTGGGGAGGGACCCCCTGGCTTGCAGTGCAGCTATTCTGAGGGACATTCACATCATAGCCACCCGTACGGCAATCCGACCGAGTATTGAAGTCGGCCTGCCAGAAAATCGGGAGGTCATTGTCGGTTACAGAGAGGTAACAGTAATTCCAGCTTCCCTTCAAAGAAGCGCAATCTCCTGGAGTATCCAAGCCACTAGTAGTCCAAATGAGGTTCCTGCGGTCGTCGCAGGATGAGTCTATCAAAGAATTAGGTTAGAAGCAATCAGAGTAGGACAAGGTAAAGTAGGTAAGAGTGAGGAAGGGGATGATTTACTACTACACCATACAGACACATTGAAAGCCTGAACAGCTGAAGCAAACATGGCTGCTGTTACAAAGAAACGCATTTTGAGAAATTTATTAAAATAGATCGTTGAGGCAAGACTTTGAGAGGCGGGAGTGAAGAAAGAATTCAAAGATGACACTTCTTAGCATTTTATAGTGCATCCAGCTATAAGCATTTACCAAATTAAGCCGCTTGTCAATACTGTGTTCACGGAGTTCAAAGTGGTAAAATACATACCTGCCGAATACTTTTATTCCTACGGTGCGCCTAAAGCTGCAGGTCCTTGTTCCTGGGGATGTCATCATGATTTACGCGGGAGGGGTATTGTTATCGTAAAAGATTTACGCCTCCCAATGTAGGCAAAAGCAGGGGAACGGTAAAGGCATCCTCGTGCGCAAATTAATATGCATATAGGATTGCCAATGTCTAGTCGGACGTGTTCATTTAAAAACGCTTACAAGAATTAGACTAAAATAGTTAATGCTGAGAGAAGAAAGCCCGCTAGCAATCTACAGGTTAGGAAGGTCGACCTGGTCCGTGTCTTCCCTACGAAATAAGAATTCCTCAAATCACTCTATAGTAAGACGCTATCTGGATCGATAAGCACAATGTATATAGAAAGGTAATACAAGTACAACAATACTCTAAATTTACCAATGAACCAGTGGTATTATTTTATAGATACTGTCGTGTAGCAACCTATTAAAGCTCTACAACGGTGGGAGAAACTGGAGGAACCCGCAATCAGGTAGGAAAGATCTCGAATACCACCCTGAATCTTGACTTAAGTACATTATAATTTCAGTAGACATAATTAACTCTAATGCTCCCTTAGCCACTTGATACTAAACCTAAATCAACTATCTTTCTCTATATTTTTCTCCCTCTTGGTGTCGTGTGTCGTCCTTTTTTTCCTTCCTCGCTTACCTATCCCAATGCTTAATCAGCTAAACACTTCCCCTTTTACCTGCCATGCCCAAAGACATACGACAATACCTATCCACCTAGGGCATGTTCAAGAAATAGAGATAGTACGATTAGCGGTAGTGCTACTATCCAAACTCGGAATAGAAGAATCATCGAAGATCTTGTTCCCCGACAAAAAAGAAGGAATCAACTTAGAGCCATGAATAGAGGGTAGATAACCCATTAAGTGAAATCTAAAACAGGAATGGTTTGATGCTGTGGCATTAGTTTTTGATTGTCTCTGGTTTTCTTGTACATGCTACAACGAAAGCATTTCTCGTTACAGTCATAGGAAATATGACCTCGCCGTCATTCACAATGCCCTCCTTAAGGCTTAAAGCACGACTTTGTATCTCAAAAGGATTTTCATCCACACTATCTCTGCGCACCAATATTAGCATCGGAGCGCTTTGAACAGAACGGTCGAGTTGAGTCCTAACGAATCTCTAACGTAACACTTGCAGCCTTGCACAATTTCTCTTTCTGATTTCTCCATTCCTTCTTCTTGGAATCCTTGGATGATTAGTAGGCAATTTAGCTTTAGTAGGCAGTTTAGCTATAGTATCATTCGAAGTACACAGCTGGCAAGTAACAGATCCCTATGACAAAATAGGCGGATACATCGGCAATGCATCCCCAAACATGGATGCGGTGAAGCATGCGTCCCAGAGAGGCTTTGCCTTCCTTGGTGATCTTGGATCGGTCAACTCGAACATGAAGCGTGGCCAAGTTCTCATCACAGTCCACCGAAAGCAGTCCGTTGGCGTCGCGAAGCAGGTGTTTTAGGATAGCGAAGTCGGCCTAATGTTGTTTGTCCCGAGCGTTAGTTGCCACAGTTCACCCGAGCATGACTTGGCAGTGTTTGCTTACATTTAAATGGGGGCTACCCCAGGACTGGTTCTCCTCATTGAAAGCCTGCAACGTGCGAATTCCTAGAAAGCCAATGTATGTATACATATTGTAGAGGACTAATCCGTGTCAGCCTAGCCTTCTAGAGCGAGGTGATGGATGTAAGAAATGAGCGTACGTTCGTCAGCTGTGATATCAGTGTTATCATCATAGCCGTACATGCGAAGCATGTCTTTGCTTTCGCCTAGGTAGTAGGAAATGAGCATGGCTCGGCACTCCTCAACGGTGCCTGCTAGCTTCTCAAACACGCTGGTCCACGTTTGCCCCAGCTTATACCACGAATGAACGGGCTTCCCAGTAAGTGTATTTATGGGTAACTCAACTTGGTCGAAATTAAAGACGCCTGGGGCGGTTTCGGCCAAGAGCTTCCCGGTGCCGTGGCCGAGCAGCTCATGGATTGGGGTAGTAATGAAACGGAGGACATGGTAAACCTTACGGAAGCTTTGTGATTCGGAAGGGGCGATCCAGTGGAGGGGGCGGTTAGGGTCTGGATTCGCGCTCATCCGATTTGCATACACAATGTTCTTGAACCCATGTGTTTCTCGGATATCGTTGTACTATATGGAGTTCATCGATCAGCGTTCAGGAATAGCATTGAAGAAAGAAGGCCATGGATGAACTCACATTGGGCACGTTGGAAGCCTCCCAGACATTGCTACAGACAAAGGCAAGTGCTAGATGATATCCATTTACACAGAAACACTTTTGACAGCTGGGTGGATATCACTCACCATGCACGACAGAGAAATCAGGTGCTTTGAACTCGGTTTTTTCAAAGGGGCCTTTTCCATTATTGTTTCCAGGTACCGCCCAAGGAAGACTGCGAATGAACTTAGTCGAGTCTTTTACAAGAGTGGTTAATTTCGCAGTCTCTTGTGGGTCAGCAACGCTAATGACCCCTCGCCACTCGCATCGTACCCGTACGGATCTCGGTATGGCTCGATGAAGCCGAGAATGCTCTCGACCCTCGGATACACATCTTGCACCCAGTTCTTCATCGACCTCCAGTACACCTCCAGACTCCCTGTGGTGAAGCTTTCCAGATAGTCTAGGACAAAACGAGCCTGTGTGTCATTGGCGGCAAAATGGACGGCTTGCAACATATGCTCGCATATCTTGGTCGTCTCTGCTGAATGGTCACCACGCGCCAGTTCAACAGCCCGGTCCAGCGGCGTCTTTGCACTATTCTGCTGGAGAATAATGATGGGTATCGAAGAACCCTTGAAGCGGTCCTGAAGCTCGGTATTAGTTTGTGCAGAAGCCTGAAGTACTTGATAGGTTGTTTTGGTGCCGTCCGTGCTCTTGTAAACTCGAGTGTTCTCAGGCTCAACGCCATTGAGTTGCATCACTTGAGCAATCGTAGCGATTTCGTCGAAAGTGATTCTGACATCTCCAGGATAGTATGTTGATTCGGCCAGTGACAACTTCTATTAACCTATAAACCTTAATAAGGGATTATAGTGTTTAAGAATAATAGGATGATAGATACCTACTATAGAAAATTATAGCTAAACTACTAAGCTACTATTAATATTATTAGTTAGTATATAACTACTAGTTATATAATATCTTATATATCCTATAACTTACCTACCCTATAAGATATATAGAATATTATAAGATAATATATATAGCCTATATAAATACCCTTATAGTATTTATATTTAACCTTATTAGCTATTTAAATACCAACTAGTTACCCCTACCTACTATTATTAAGAAAGAGTAATTATCTACTACTCCTTATAACCTTCAGTTCCCTAGACTCCCTGCTTTATTTATATTTAAGTAAACCTGTACATGCTTACTAAGTAACCACTTGAACCTTATTAAGTCATGGACTTAACAATCCTACCTTTATAAATTACTTAGTATAACTATAATTAAAGGGTTAGTTGCTTTAGCTAATAAGGCTAAATTCTGTCTAGCTTTACTATACTTGCGGCAGTCCCTTATCTTTTCACCTATAATGTAATAAGACATTCCTTTGACCGCAGCTTTGGTTGCTGTAGGTCTTGCCAAGAAGGCCAGCCAAAGGGAAGAATATAGTCAATCACGAAGCTACCGTGCGATAGATTGGTGCTAAAATGATAACTTATCACGTGCCGCATCGTGAATGCTAATGACAAGAATGTCAAGTGAGCACAACGCGGGCGCCAAAGCGGACACCAATGCGAAGCTAGGAACGGGCCGCTTACATCACGGATCACATTTGAGGCGGGCCTAGAACTTGACTTATCGCACGGTAGCACGCTTTCTCGAGGCGGGGACACAAAATGAGCTGTTAACGTGTCGTGTTATGATTAGCTGGCCTCACTGCGGGGCAGAGTTACACAAGGGTGTAACGTTAGTAGTATACGCCGAAGCTAAGCTGCTCTCTTAAATTTTCTCATCTCACTTCACGCTTTAACGCAAAACTCTTAAGATATATTTATCTACTGTGTTTCACCTCTTTATATTTATTAACTTAGGATGGCGGACATTAGACGCGCAACCATCATTCGGAGAACCTCTAGCGCCACCTATTACAAAATCCGCGACTCACCTGAGTTGACTAGAGTGCTCCGTCGCTGTAAGCTCTTTAAACTGTAGATTAAAATAATACAAAGCTAATATTTAAAAGCACGGGTTCCAAACCAAGGAGCGCCGCCTAATACTCAGGCTCAAGGAGCACCGCCTGATACTCAGGCCCAAGGAGCGCCGCCTAATACTCAGGCCCAAGGAGCGCCGCCAAACACTCAGATATTAGAACGGCTTCATCAGGCGATCCGGGATGGAAGGGTTGATATAGTAAGGGGGTTATTACCACAGGTAGCGGGGAAAGACAAGGTAGAAACGCTATTTTGGGCTGAGGAACGGGAGCAGGAACTAGACAATGATATAGCAACACTGAACGAGGTTATAGAAATACTAGTAGCTGATGACTACGTCGAAGCCTACTTAGAACAGCAAGATGGCGTCTAGTATAGGAGGCTGCTAGGATAAGAGCTGAGGGGTGTGCTGTAGCCGCAGCTATAGAGGCGAGCCTCCCGTGGACTGACGGTAGTATTCGGAGGAACGGTATTTCAAAGTAATCATATATTACGAGTTGGCTTACAGCTAGGTTGGCGGACCTTCGTATAGGTATAGAACTTCTATAATAGGAAGAGCTAGGAGGCTATGAAACACCTCATAAATTTGAGTCCGTAGCCTCTGAATAATGTAGCTGTCGATGCTGGATCAAGAGGAGTGGAGCTATGCTGATCTCTTCCCGCGCTTGAAAAGGTGTTAGGCTGTACTAGTAAGTAAATTCGACACTCGAGAATACCTGTATACCATGCGTCGGAGTTAACAGGGCCTTCACTCACAGCTTGAGACCCTTCGCCTCTATCCCCCAATTATGGCCCTTCCAAAGTGGACAAACGACCAACCACAACCCGTTTCAAGTTGGTTACCATCAAATCGTCATCCCGCCTCAAACCGGGGTCCAGCCCAACATTATTGCAACGCAAACGCACCCGCAATACTAGCCCGACCCTCGTGCGTGGAAACCTAGTCGCTGGATCAAGCACTCTGATGATCAAGATGAACTGTTTGTTCCGCCTCGGGATACATTTCTCCCGTGGTCTGATGGTCCTCAAAATTGCCTCGGGATGAAGTTAAGTCAGGTGGAGTTTGTGGCCGTTCTTGCTCGCTTATTGTTTCATCATCGCCTTCGGGTGATGAAAGAAAACCCTACCGAATCTGAATCCGAAGCCACAGCCCGTGTTTGGAAAGTTGCAAATGAATGCGATGCACAGATGTTGTTGAGGATGCTAGATCCCGACCGAATCCGAGTAGCATGCGTACCAGTGGATAATTAATTGATATGAAGGAGGCGCCGCAAGACTATCTCTCCACCTAAATCTATGTTCAAGGCCTTTTCAAAGGCGGGCAGCTTCTGTTGTAGCTCATTGTCGAGGCGCTTCTCAAACTCATTATCGGCTCTTTTATCACTTGCTACCTTAGTTAGGCTTCCCGCGTGAACATCACTAAACGTGTTCTCCTTCAAAGTCTTGTTGGTGGCTTGTTATTTAGCACAACTATAAAGCGAAGTGTTGTACGATAAAGTTATCCCTAACAGGACAACATAAAAACAGGGCTTAATATGACAACACAGGCGGTAACATTGCCCTCGCGGGATCGGAGACCGGGGGGAGGGCTTTAATCGTTGACAGAGTAAGCTCGCTCCCTGTTTTGTAGAGTTCACCCACTGCAGCTCCATACCGAGAGAACTCATGCTAGCTAGCACATTATGCTAGAATACATTGAAGAGGTCCACTACGGATATCTAAACTTAGGAACAGACAGATGAGGTCGAATCTGCAGCAGTTATAGAGAAATAAGGGCCACTTAGTCTTCCCACCTTATTTAAACTGTGATAGATCAGCGCGATAATAATTTTTCTAGAGACCTAGGACTAGGGAAGTTTAAAGTAGACAATTACTTACAGTTACATAAAATTCGCACTTGGAATATACTAAGGATATGCCTAGGTTCTACACTAATTTGACCCTACCTAAACAGGAGATACTTTTTCCGCTATACTATATAGCATGGTTTCCTCTGCCGTACAATATAAGCGTGCAAGTCTGCCATATAAGGGTGGTCACCATCTTCACGCAAGCCGCCCCAGGGAACACCACGGGAACCACCTTATTCACACTATATCAATAAAACGTTAGTGCTTTCCATAGCTACCTGCAAGATATCTTCTAATAACTCTATACCATTTCCCCAATGCCTCTCTAAGGGACTCACGGCAGCTGACTACTTCAGCGAAAAGAAGGACCATGGTGAGTACCCATAGGCAAATGCCATCAATCCCTACTATAAGGCAAGCTGCTGGAGTCTCATCTTTACAGCTATCACCGAAACCTTTCGCAGACCACTGATACTGTTTCTTGATAAGTATATCAGGTTACAACGATGACATGTTATAAGACATACTATAGAAGATGCCGCGAAGAGGATAACTCCAATAATATCAAAAAATATGAACCACCGGCCCGGCTCTGACTTATTGATAGTGTAATACAATGATATAACAGATAAAACAATGCCAAAGAGGGCTTCGGCTATATTGAGCCCGTTTGCAGCATCATTCGACCAATGATCCTTTGACTCCGAGAAAATGGCCGCCACAAGCGCCACTACACTGAGCAGGAACTGTATATCAGTCAGTTGAGTAAGGTAGCAGGGCAAGATGTAACGAAGTGGTAGGACTAACAACGAGGTAACGAAGACCAAGGAAATTCCACTTGAATGGTCTGTGGCTTTTATTGGACATCTTAAGAGGTGTATCGCTTCAATTCAGCTAGAATAAGTCCAGAGTAGCTACCGATTGCGGGGATTCCAGTGATTGAGTTAGCAATAACAACGCTTTTTAGTGTAATAGAGGACCACAGCGCTGCTAGAACATTTATTTTCAGGCCATAGACATCAAGATAAAAGAATGGATAAAATGGATTAGTCATATCATTGTAACTAGGTTATTTGTGTAAGCGCCGTGGTTATATGAAGGTGTCTACTCCTGACACGACCCCTTTACAACGTAGCGTTAGATTTAGGAGGCATTGAAGTAAAGCTATACACCATCAAGGCAGCATTTGCAGGGTTACGAAACATTGTAAAATGAGGGCGGGAGGGATTTGCAGGATAGCGTTAATAAAAATTAAATTTTCATTAGTTGCTCCAGGTGCTGGTTGTTAATTGGTCTTCGCAATTATATTGGGCGCGTACTGTAACAGTTGGCCCACGCTAGTTACACATCTTAGTACTTATAAGATTAGTTGTCACCGGTGAAGGTTTGGATGGGGGCGGACGATCCCTCACAGCCTGATGACTTTTCGGCTCCTGCCTGCTGATCGGTGTGATTCCTGAGCCTTGATTGCCTCAATTGGCTACCAGCCAAGCTACCATCCGAACGCCTATCGACTACATCTGCTACCGTAGCCTTACCTATCCGATTACCTATCGACTGCGAGCTCTATCAAAGAATTTCACATGGCTGTCTGCGCACCTGCACAATATACTTATATAAGTAGACTATTAAGTCCTCTACTTCTATAATAATAATTCTTTATTCTATTAAACATCTAGTACACTAGATGGTTTAAATTATTCTAGGTTAAATAGCACCCATTAACGCTTTTCCCGGTGTGATTTAAGTAGAAAGAAAATGCTCAAAGTAAAGCCAAGTCCGGCAAGACTAGTACCCATATGCATCGCTCCTCTATAACCTCTAAGCTTCTCAGCTTTAGTGTTACTAGTGGGATTGATGTGGACTTCCACAGTACCAGCAAGACTAAGGGCAAGAGAGATGGAATAGTTGACGACATTGTAGCAATAACTAAGTACTCAACACAACTTTAAAACTAATCGCATTGCCGACTTACGTGTTAACCAAACTGGCTGCAACGCCCTGCTTAGACTTCCCAATTGCATCGCTGAGGTAAATTATCGCAGCAGGGAAGCTCATATCCATCCCCTAAGGTGCGACAAGGGTTGTGAGAAAGATTTAAGCCCAGTAGATCTAATGTAGCAGAAGAGTCTGTACAAGAATATTTCCAATCAGGAACACCGATAAAGCGATGACTATCAACCACGCTGGCTAAACTCTTACGAGAAGCTTTCCAGTAGTCGCGGCAGCAATGACACCGAATATGACGAGAGGGCTAAGATAGCTGCAAGCTAGTAGAGGAGAGCTTCCCCTGATATCTAAAAGAATTTGCCAAAGATAATAGATCCAGATGCCGAAGCTAGCCCAGCCACATGCAACACATGCTAAGACAAAGGCTGCGGTATTGTCGCTAAGGATGCTAAGCGGAACTAATAGATTTGATGACACCTTGACTTCTATGTAGAAAAACGCCAGAATGAGGACGACGCCTAATGCGAGGTATACGCAGACGTAAGGAGAACTCCAGCCCACAATAGGCGCCTGTTTCCAGGCGAAATTGACCAAAATCAAGGCGGAAATGCCAATCATTGCGGCCGGCAGATCCAGACAGTTTATGTACGCCCTGAAGCTTTGGCGCATCTCTGGAAGGAGCTGAGGATCGGGAATAACAATTATAGTCGCAACAGCTCCGATAGCTAAGCCGATGGCAGTGCTCCAGAAGGTCTATAGCCACCAAGCGAGAGCGAACAGCGCTCCAGAGGTACTTCCAACGATAAATCCAATAGGCGCACTTCCCCCAAAAACGGCGAATGCCATATTTTTCCGAGGACCAGGTTCGTAAAGAATCCCAAGTAGTGCCAGTGCGTTGGGCAGACATATCGACAGTCCAATGCCCCCCAGGACTCTGCTCCAGATGAAAAGCACACTGCCCGAATAGACACTGAACCCAGCGACTAAGCTCCATAGCGCAAACCAAGAATACCCGATGACCAGCATCCGCTTGTAGCCAAACACATCTCCCAGCCGTCCACTCAGCAAGATGAAAGTTCCAACTGTTAGACTGTAGCCGGCAATCAACCAAGCCTGGACGCCAGGTCCGGCCACGCCTAGGTCATCCGCGATAATATAAATGATGGAAAGAACCTGACCGAAAGCAACCTGCGCGGTGACTTGTGCTATTGTAATCAAACTCACTATGGCAATCTCGCGAGGCAAAGACACCACTTTGCCCAGAGACGGTAGTTAGCGTAGTAACAAGGTTCGTTCGAGTTCTAGTCTACTGCCAAGATTATCTCCTAAGGCTTGTAAGTTGTAGGAGACAGGTTGGCGGAATTAGAGTCTTATTTCAACCTCTGTTTGTGCTTAGAGGTCAGAAGTCGCCATTTTATTTATATCAACCACGCCCGTACCCGAATCGTTGTCTTGCTGCTCCGCCTTCGACTCCGTATGTTGCATCTTATCTCTATTCTGCCCTACGTATATAGCTTCTGTTGTCATTTCAAATTTCTTCCCGGGGACACGATTAAGCTAAATTTGCTAGGTAGAATAGAGTAAGGAAATATTGAAGAATCTAAATTACTACAGCAGCTAAATACTTATAAACCTCGGCACGGAGAGTCCTGGCCCAAATTCACCCTAACCTTGATACAGCTCGGCTGTTGTCCTAACTACTAAGATTGTAATTACGGAGAAAGCGTTACTGTTCTTAGCTTGTGGGGTCACTCCTATACGAAAAACCGGGACGCTAGTTGTGGAAAAGATATTGATTGTCAGGGAGTTTAGCTTTATTGCTTTAGATTTCACGCACCAGAACAGTCCGGATGCGAAGGAAAAACCCAGAGGCCAACACATATAACTACAGGGTCTGCCTTTGCTACAGTATAACTAGGTCTAGGCGGATTTCCGCTCTGTTTATGTTGCTCGTATCTCTCTTCTATTGTGCCAAACAGACCTTTGCTCCCGCACTATAGCAGATAATATCCAGGGTATACTAATAATCTTTGGCGATAAGCGACAACTAAAGGCTCTCTCTCTTAATCATCCTAAGGCGAGATGGCAGGGTTTTAAAACAGAAACGACTACTCTGCCGAAGGGCTACAGGCGGCGACCTAGTTGTCTAGCATTGACTTGCGATATTGTTTTTAAGCAGGACATACCGGTCAAGGTCTGTACTTTATATTAAGCTCTACCTGACTACAGTCACATGCTAACGGAACGCAGCTTCGGGATGGTACCTGTATCTATACTGACATTTACAGACCTAGTGAACCCACGATCCCAGTGCCGGCTATTGTTGCATAGTCACTGTATAGAAAGTACGGAGGCAAGGGCAATCAAGTCTTAGATGATTTCCTGTTCTGTATAGGTGTACTGTTGCGAAAGTTGTCTGAGTTACAAAAATGGGAAGCTCCTAACCCGCCTTATTAGGTTCAGCATAGTTACGCTGTTGTCAATCCTGACCCAAGAGGTGTTGGTAAGAGTGGCGGAAACATCTACCAATTCGGCACTCAAGAGGGTCGAGATGGAGCTGATGTCATTAATTGGGTTGGAGAGCAGGAGTGGTGTTCCGGAAAGGTCGCGCTCAGTGGAAATTCCTGGCTTTCAATCGTCTCTGTATGTGGGAAGTGTCGCGTTGAATCAGCATGTCGTTCCTGACTATCATCGCGTAGTAGTTTATTGCGGCCGAACGACCGAAGCATCTTGCTGCAATTTCCCCGGTATATCCACTTCTATTCATCTCATAGACAAAACGTGAGACTGATCTAAAGGTGATTATAGTAGGAAGGTCTTACAGACCTGTGCCGCGAAGGATCTCGCGGTGGCGTCTTTTCTATCCCAGCAATGAACTTCAATCTCCAGCTACTTCAAGTTAATGCTGGAGAGAATTCGTAGGACAACTCAGCTGAGATGATAGTAAAATATCCTCTGTATAATGTATACTATGAAGATAAGGCAGCCAAGATTGAGGTATAATCACTATTTCTCTTTTAACATATGTGACTGACAAATCTAGAATATCGAGGTGCCTGCATACGTTGTCGCGAGTTGGTCAAATCTAATTCACACTTATAGAACATTTCGGGGGTATTCAAGGCTGACTTCGAACAAATAGCTCTGTATTCATAACAGCTGGGTAAATTTCTGTCAATCGACAAATCTAGTGTATAACGTGACTGATATTTCCTTAGGAGTGGCCGGATTATTACAATGAGGCCAATTGAGCTGACCTGCACAAGTTCTTCGACTATTTTATAAAGGTAAGCACTCTCTTCGATCTCTTCTCGATTATATCTTAAACAAATAACAGGGAATTGAAAATGGATGGGAATCGACACCGCGAGTCAGGGCCAAAGTCCTCGACACTGCTAGACCGCTGCCGCTCACAGGACGAACTTTGACTTCTACAACATTTCCACTATCACAAGCGACACCACAGCGGCTCTACTTCGACGGAGAACGTCAAACACTTACTGAAAGTCCATCCTCAAAAGCCTTCATGCGTTGCTATAAGGCTCAGACGGGACAGATAAAAGTGGAGTATACGTTTTCTAAGGACACGATTCTTTGTAGCCCACTGTGAGTCCATCTTAGTCTTTCTTTGAAGAATGGCGATGATAGTGATGTCTTCGTCATCGTTCAGAAGATTTTAAAATCAGGACGCCCTGGATCTCAACTTAAGATACCGTATGAAGAGGCCTGGCAGTCCTACCTCATCCGCGCCGCAAAATGGACCGGCCTAGTCACATCACTTGGCGTCCTGTCCTACGAAGGTCCTACTGGTCAGGTCCGTGTATCGCGGCGCGAGCTCTGTACTTCAAATTCGGTGCCAGGCTTCCCAGCAACCGATTACACACAATCAAATCCTGTCAGTGAGGGGCAAGTCGTTCAAATGGAAGTCCCGATGACCCCTATAGGTATGTTCTTCGCAGCAGGCGAGGTTTTCCGAATGACTATACAAGGGATTGATCCTGCTATATATCCGCCAGTAGATCAAGGAACTCTGGTAGTAGAGGATATCGACGAAATCAACAGAAATGTCTCTGTAAACATTCACAGCAAAGATAGTTTTGTCGAGTTGCCGATAGTTGATAGTCCTTAGTAGAATAAGTACGCGCCCGCTGTACCCACTTACAGCGCCGTCGCAGGCCTTCACACTTTAGATCATTTGAAAAGAAGTAGCCCGCCAGGCCGAATTTGGCCGCGTTAGTTGTGATATTGGCTGAAGCTTCTATAGGCTCTAGTGACTACTAGATGGGGGAAGAGACTTCACAGAGCCGAGTGATAGCCTAATTGTATTAAGTAGTGTGGCTAAACGGCTCCAGCATACCTACTCGTTGGACAACTACGAATATTTCTGCGGCCTATGGAAGCTTATTTGCCAGAACAGCTGCTATGGCAATTTGAGGGTGTTCAGCGTGCAAAAATTATTGACCAGACAGACGCTAAATCATCCTGGTCCTGAGTCCCTCATATGCACTCGAGTAGGTTCGTGAGCATGTACGCTTTATGGCATCTACAAGGTCCTGAGTTGACCCTTATTTCCGGGAAATGGTAGGCACCGGAACGGATTGTGCAGTAAGGAGTCTCTGGTACGCGTTCAAGGTCAAAAAAGGAATCGCTTATGCCAGAAGGACGAAGATACTTGTCATGCCGATTCTAACGCGAAATCTACAAAAATTTTGCCGATCCACAAGCAGAGATTCCAAATGGTATGTTGTAAAAGCCGAAATCAGCATTCCCTTCGCGGAAGAGTTTGGGATACCTATAAAACTTGCACTGGCTCCATACGAGCGAAAGGTCTATTGTTGGTCTTTATGCAAATGAATTGATTGAAAGTCTGATTCGGTATCGTGATCACCGAGTCAATGTACTCAGATTTAATAAACTTAGATCGATTGGTGAACCCAGCTCTAAGAACGTAATAGACCACCACTCGTTTCCAGCTTTTAGGGAAATTTTCCGTGCTAGACCTTGTTTACTCTCAACACCAGGGCTTAACATAGTAGCATCCATTGATGACCATAATATTTTATTAGATATCCCACCATAGAGACTTATATTCGATATAGTAAGAGTGACGTTGTTAGGGATTTTAGGGTAATTTGGCTACTGCTAGCTGCTAGTAAAGTTCTTCTATTTATATTTTATTTCAATATAAGCAAAATGTATAGCTAGTATTTCTTATATTCTTCTATAGATTAGTTTTATTATTTAATAGCTTTAGAGTTTACTCCTATCTTCTCTTCGTTACTAAAGGGCTATAGAAACACAATATCAGGCTTGCCTCCAGGTAACATTATGCGGAAGTACCACCCATAGTTTCGATGAATCTCTGTCGCGATCCTTTGTAACCAGGTGGTTGAGACAACTGGGATCCAAAACTCGCATCTCTCAGTTCTCAGGATCTCCAGTCCAGTAACCCAGGAGCTTTGAGCACCGTCCTTATCTCCAGCTTGTAGCTGTGCATGAGCTAGGGACAGGTATATCACTGCTGCTGTGAACCCAATTCTCGACTTGAGAGTGTACATTCGCCCGACCTCTTCAAGAGCAAACTTCCAACGCATCACCGCGGCACCAGGATCAGCCTGCATATGGGTAATTCGTGCCGCAGCAAGTAGCCTCCGCATATGCAGTAGCTGGTCGTGAAGATCCTCTGGTGCAAAAGGCACTGTATCCTCCATTTCCTTGAGCATTGATTCTGCAGCGTCGTACCTGCTAAGGCCGATGTTGGCTTCCACGGAGGCTAGTAAAATCTTGCGGAACCCGCGACAAGAACGTTCAGTGTTGTCGTTGCAGCCCAACTCTCGCTGGAGCATCTTCATAGCTCCTCCGAACTCTTGCATTTCGCAGTATATGTCTGCAAGCCTGCAGACCAAAATACGTCTTGTGCTAGGTCGTATTGGCTTTGATGTATCAAGGCACAGAAATTGCTCTAGAGAGCTCCTTGCTGCCTCGAAGTCTCCCACTGATTGGAAGAACCGTGCTGCCGAGCTCTGCAGTCTGAATGTTACTTCCATGTCTAAGGTCGATAAGGGCTGTTTCGCTTCCCACTTGTAGATGAAGGATGGTGTATCGGTATCGAAACACTTGATCTTATTTTCAATCTGAGAAATATGGAGGCGTCCCTGAAGAGCGTAATCCCGGCGAGTCGTTGGCTTCGGGCCTTTCCACGTGAAGTCGCATATTTGCGCCTCTGCTTTAGCGAACTCTCCTTCAATGCGGTAGATCACACTTTGGAAGAGGGTAACTGAGGCATGTAGATAGTATGGCATCGACTTTCGCAGAAGCTTTCGGGCTTGTTCGACAGCGTCGCGACGGATGATAACTGATCCCCTTTCATTGAAGTATAGAACCGCTTCAAGAACTTGAACTCTGAGTGGTGTCTGCATCTTGTAAGATGTCGCCGCCTTTCTTAGGATCGGCCAGACTACTTTTCTTAGTGACTCGGGCCTGTGAGCCAACTTGTAAGCGGCGAGGTACGCATCGAATGGACTAAGTCGTACCAGCTTGAGTTGCCCTCATAGCAAAGTGGACAATTAAAACAAATGAGTCTCAAAGCTGTGCTTCCGAGTTGATCGACGACCTGGGGGAGCAGCGCGTTCGAGAAGCAGGACGCAACTTCTGGGTGGAGAGACCACACGATGGTACCATCTTCTAGAGTAGATTTCATGACGCATGGGCTTTCTATAGTTTGACGAAAAGTCGTATCGTCTGATAAAAGGTGTACGATTTGGGCAGGAAGCCCAAATTCAGCAGCGCTGATGCTTGCAACTTCTCCCTCGTCGTTCCACCGCCGTTGGTGGAACCGAACCCCATGAAGAAATATGTCGGGGATGTTCGAGCCACCCAGCACATAAATTAATAGAAGTAGCTGGTCTGTAGCTGAAAGCACGTCAGCATGATCGGCAGCAAGATTGTAATACGACACTGATAGAGAAGAATCTAGAGCCATGTGTCAGTATAAGACATGACTCAAAGTACACTTATAATATAGGTTATGAGGCAACTAACCGCGTAGTTGACATGATATTAGTCGCCTAACAAATTCTGTATAATTGTCAACCTGTGGGCCAAGAGACATTAGATGACTGAACACGTCTTCATCATCTAAGTTGAGATATCTTTCCCAACTATGCTATGTCAGTCCTTGTGCTGACACTCATCTGGCATTAATGCACGCGAAGATTTACTTACGTGGAGTGCGGAATGCTCAATGGAAGCCAAAAGAGTGCCCCAAGCCCACCGAGCTTTCGGGCAATTTTAATATACTTGTTGCCCGAATTTCGAAGATGTGCTACGTTGGGCTGCCCCGGGAAAAGCCGGATGAGGTGCGGTGTCACCGATGCGTATACTTCCAACTTCGACCTGAGGAAGATAAGCACACAGGCAAGCCGTCGTCGCAATTCAACATGGACGGCGTTGCCAGCACTTGTCCAAAAATCATCAGGGTTGTCTCCAAAAGTTTCGCACACCCTATCGACGGGTGCGAGATCCACCGAGTCCACGGAAAGAGTTTTGATCGTTCGTTCATTGCTTAGAGTGATTCGATATTGGATATCACGGCTAAGGGTCTTGGATTTGGTCAAAAGAGCGCGAAGATCTTTCAACTGACGGTTAAGAGCAGGTATCAACTCTCTAGCTCGGGACTCGTCATACTGCTCGGCAAGTAGGCGAACCGAGTTACAGAGGGTGCATGCGTCGGCGGGCATTGTATATGCAAGCATGCCTCGGAGCGGGCGTCATGAGAGAGGATTGGACGCTGAGCAGAATCTGATAACGGCCAAACCCTCGCTGCTGCGGGGCCTGACGTTCCCACATCCTTGGTCCAAGCTTTGTAAGTACTATACTTGTCTGAGCTGGAGAATTCCGAAAGATCCTAGCTCGAAAGGGTCGAACGCAGGGGTGGTACTTTGACAGGGGTATGCATTAGCGTCGATGGCCCACATTGACGGAGCGTCTTAGCGTTGGTCGACCCAATTGGTCGTCTCCCAAAGTGCTCAAAACATTTCGCTCTCCCCAAAAGTATTATACCTTCTTGTTGAAAAGATGGTGACGACCCTCTAGAAGATCAGATCAGATCGTTTTACTAATCCTATTCACAATGGAACATACATTGTCAAATGAGTCGAGTCAGCCAAGACACGACCCGCCCTCGCAGTCGTTGGAAGAGACACCGCTTCTCCGCGACACAGAAATCCTTACTCCCCCGGAACCCAGAGTTATCTCCTGGACATCAATTCCAAGAAAAGGCCAGTTGGCTGTCATTGTTCTCGCCCGCTTAGCAGAACCCCTGAGCGAGCGATCGTTGACGTCCTACCTCTTCTACCAGATCCGGTGGTTCAGCCCACACCTCGATGCCTCCGGGATCGCCAAGCAAGCCGGATACCTCACTGCTGTGTTTGCTGCTGCACAGTGTCTGACATCCTTGTGGTGGGGACATGCAGCGGACAGCCCTCGCTTGGGCAGAAAACGCGTCTTGGTCATCGGACTCGTTGGCTCTGTCGTGTCTGCGCTTGGAATGGGCTTTTCAAGGTCTCTGTCGGCCGCCTTCTTCTTCCGATTTTTGGCTGGCTCGCTGAATGGAAACGTTGGCGTACTTAGGACAATGGTCTCAGAGGTCGTTGCTGATAAACGGTATGTCATTCCTCGTCGCGGAAATACGATATGAGTGGCGCTCAGATCGAGGAAAGCAAGCTTACATATCCGACTACAGCTACCAGTCCCGAGCTTTTCTTCTTCTTCCTATGTGCTTCAATGTTGGCGTCATTGTTGGGCCACTTCTTAGCGGTTTCCTCGCCGATCCCGTTCATACACTGCCAAGGGTCTTTGGTCCCGGATCCCTAATTGGAGGCTCTGATGGTGTCCAGTGGTTGAGGAACTTTCCGTACGCACTTCCCAATCTATTTTGCTCTGTAATTCTCGGAACCGCAGCTTTGGGAGTGATCCTGGGCCTCGATGAGACGCACCCGGAGCTACGACATCGCCCAGATTCTGGTCGCAGACTGGGAAAGTTCCTCATGAGTGCTATCCTGGGAGGCCGGGTGTCGAAATATTACTATGATCCACTGGCTAGTGATGCTTTGCCTATCATGGGCCAACCTGGAGATGAAGAGACCGACGACACACCAGCCACTGAACCCGAGGACAAGATGCAGGCACCCTTCCGCTCCGTATTGACGAGGAATGTCTGCCTCAATATGCTGCAGCGATTTCTCCAGTCTTTGCATGTCTCGGCGTTTAACTCTATATTATTTAGTCTTCTCCCGACACCCAAGGCGGACAACCACGAATCTCGTCTGCCATTTTGGTTCACTGGTGGTCTTGGTCTTTCGAGCAAGAAGGTTGGATTCGCCAACACGACTATTGGGATGATTGGAATCCCACTACAATTGTTTCTCTACCCACGGCTTATTGGCAGTCTTGGAGTGAGAAGATCATATCGCGTCTTCCTGCCCTTAAGTATCATCGCATACTTCCTGCTGCCCTATTTGGTTCTTCTGCCGGATAACCAAGCCTTGGTCTGGACGTGCCTGTCAACCGTTTTAACGTTGCAAGTTTTATCTCGGACATTTGTCAATCCAGCAACAATGATGCTGGTGAACGACTCGGCGCCGAACCCTAAGTTGTTGGGCACAGTACATGGTCTAGCATCCAGCATTTCAGGTGCTGCTCGTATCATGGGACCCACGGTAGGTGGTGTAATGCTCGGCTGGGCCCTTGGTCACAATCTTGTTGGGTTGCCGTTGTGGCTTTTAGGTATTGTGGCGGTAGCCAATTGGGGTATTCTTTGGTGGGTTGATGATGTGAACATACCTCACTAATCAGAGAATTTCTATTGTTATGGGCTTTATGAGGTGTGAAGTACCCTAGGCAAGTATCACTTGGGATTAGTAATACATGTATGCAATATTATCGATGCATGCGTATAGAGAAACACATTATTGTCTGCCAAACTATTACCCTTGAGTCATGAAGTACTTCCTAGGTATTAAGTGTGACTTCTACATGCTGAAAGCTATGCTCGTTCCTTCATCTGGCCTCGAGGATACCATTTGATACAGTTGTTGCCTAAGAAACCTCGACTTGTTACATACTTGCGTGCGAATTAACAAGGATCTTGTCTGACGTTACTTACCACTCATGTGCCTGCTAGAATTTTCCAGGAGTTCCAATCCAATCATGGTAGAAAGCACAGCTAACAAACTACTGGATTTGCAATACGCAAGATTTCGACTGGTCCGTGCACATTGATCATGTGACCGATAAGTAACCCTAGTGTACACGCAAGTACATACGTCTGGGAAGAAAGTTTCGTCAGTTTCAGGTCTTAATCGGCTCCAGCATCACAGCATTAGCTCTTCACTGTGAAAATATTTTGTGGGGCATCATCCCTGTCGATTGGGGACTTGACAAGGATAATTTTCTCACAGTGACAGATATGCAGGGCCAGTATCCCTGTCTCCGCTAGCGTGCCCACTTTTTCGTTAAATCTAGGCGGCGCGTTATCAGATCAAACCGTGGCATGCCACTGGGTAGAAGCAATATTTTCTTAGGTTGATCATGTGCAAGAGGTCCATTCCCGGGACTCGAGGCTGACCCTCAGCGGACTGTATGCTATCACATTTTATCAGATCTTAAGATCGGGTCTTGTCTTCTCTGGACTACGCTACAAGATTGGTTTCAATATGCCTGCGATGAATATGGTTCAGGGCTTCAAGCCGCCGACCGCAAAACAGGTCAAAAATGAGCAAGCTCTGGAAGTGTATGCAACATATATTTTTGGTCTCATTATCTTTACTATTACAGCTCGCTTTCTGGATGAGTTCTGCTACAGGACCTCGCGCTCAAGACCATCGCGCGGCTTACGAAAAACTGGACAGCAGGCGTATCTCCTGGCATTTCGGTATGTGAGATTCATAGTCCTGAGGTGAACATCGTCCTGACACGGTCATAGAAAGCTGGGTAAGCGATCAGACTGGAAGTGGATTGGCAGGCCGAAGTACGGCCTGAGTTTGATATTTTTCGTCTACCTCATCGGCAACATCAGCCTCTCTGCAATGATTCTTGCTACTTATCGACTTAATCATTGGGCTTCTAGATTTGGATGGTAATCTGACCCTTGGGCCAAATCACCCTTTCTCCCTCCTTGCTCCCTCCTTTCGCTTGTGATGAACTTGTGACTGATATATATATACCCATAGGATGGGGGCTGCAAATATGGCTGTTTGTGTTTTCTTCGGGCTGAAGAATACACCACTAGCTCCCGCGGCAGGACTTTCCCATGTTGAACTCAGTATCATTCACCGAATCGTGGGATTTGCAACGGTACTATTTGTACTGCTTCATGCTATCCTTTACACAATACACTTTGGATTGAAGGGCCACTGGTCAACCCTAATAGAAGAAGGTAACATAGAAGGCCTTGGTGCTGGGTTTGCTATGCTCATTCTACTGATGGCCATACTCAGACATCAGCACTACGAGTTGTTTTATCTCAGTCACATCGCTGGTTTTATTTCTGTGGTAATTCTGACGACACTTCACAGACCTGATGTGACGAAAAAGCTCCCAGTTGTAATGGTATTTATAGCTTTCATGTGGATACTAGACCGCAGCGTCAGAACGACGAGGATGTCTTATAATCTCATCAACAACCATGCTACATTTTATCCACTTGCAGATGGGGCAACGCGGTTACATTTGAGGAAACCAAGTGCTGAAGTCGCCCCCCCAGGCTCGCACTGTTATGTGTGGATACCGCGACTTCACCCGTTCCAGATTCATCCCTTCACCATTGTTAGCAATGGTGCATCAGGCCTGGAGTTCATAATCAAGCCACAAAAGGGCTTCACAAGAGCCGTATCCGATTTTGCGATCCAACACCCTCGATGCACTACTTGGGTTTCGGTAGACGGTCCGTACGAATCATTACCAGACACACAAGTCTACGATAAGATGGTCATCGTTTCTGGGGGGAGCGGAGCCGCATTTGCTTTTGGTCTCATGAACCGAGTTTTAGGGCAATGCAGAACCGAGAACTCCCAGTCCATAGACTTTATCTGGGCTTTTAAGCGTACAGGTAAGTTGATTTATAGCCACACGAAGGATAAAACTTTAGTTCTGCTAACACTTTAAGTAGCACATTTGAGCTGGTATCGTAATCATCTCCATACGATCATGCGTTCGAGACCAGCAACGAAGTTAACACTCTATATCACCGCTGAGGAGCCGAATTCGAGGACGAACAAACTTGCGCGTGCCGGGTTGAGACCTAAGGATTATAAGACATCGCTGTTGTCACAACAAACTTCCTTTCACTATCTGACCGTCTCGGGCTTAGATGGGATTACCAGGGTAGAAGGCCAAGATCACCTGGACGGCATCGAGCGCGATGTGAACGTAAGATTTATGAAAATGGACACTCGAGCAGTCATTCGTGAAGCAATCGAGAATTCTAGAAGTACTCATAGATTTCTCATAGTAGCCTGCGGCCCAAGATCGCTCTTAGATCAAGTAAAAGATTCGGCTGACATGTACCGGAACCATCCACACCCCAGAGTAGATATTCACTGCGAAGATTTTGGCAGCCGCTAAAGTTACTCTACATAGTTACATGCAGGAGGGAATATGGCGTCCTAAAGCCAATAATAGAAGATTTTTCCTCTTCCATTCATAAATGATAGACTTGAGTATATCCGCCACTGCTTTTGTCCCGGTTGGCCGACATCGGAGTCATCACGTGATGATTGTCTCAGCACTCTACACTTAGTGCACTTTATTACGAATCGAGTGATTCCACATCTCCTTAGTGAGGCTACTAATAAGACTCGCTTGAGTCTACGGGTCGCCCGAAGCTAACTATCTCCCCATCCTTTCTTAGCGTACTTGGCCAGCAGGGATTTCCTAATACCAGCACGTTAGCGGGTGGATCTCTGCCCTGGAGCACTAGCCGAGCAAGTGATGCGTGTGGATCTCAATTTGCAAGGATTGCTGAGCTTGCTCTGCTTTGGCTTATGTATCTGATCGTTAGATAAGATGGCATAAAAGCCGACATCTCGATGTGATCACATCTTACCTTTCGATCCCACTACTGAGCATTTTCCTACCTCATTAAAACGTTCTGACGATCTAAGGCAAGGCATTGCTACTTCTCAACATGACGTCGTCCCAAACCCCCATGGATGAATCGATACCATATGAAGCAGCCATCCTGCCCATACGTTCCGAGCCGGACGGAAAACCCGTTGTGGACATTACAAGCCACCCATCACCTGAAGATCCTGATGGGATAAAGGACTTTCCGCTGTCCTGGAAGCTCACAGCTCTTGTGTGTGGTGTCGCCCTCTCCTGGGGATCGTCGTTCTCGGAGAATACCCTCGGCCCCCTCAAGGGCACGTTGATTAAGAAGCTAGATATAAACAATGCCCAGGTGAATATCCAGTCCAGGATAATATTCTAGGGTTACTAGAGGCAAATACTAATGATTCTTAGTATGGTGCCATCTCCTCGGCTACTTCCCTTGTGAACACTATCCTCCCTATTCTCGGTGGATATGGTCTCGACTATTACGGTGTAGAATGGTACGCTTCTTTCTCTATAGGCATTTGAATACCAAGGCCTCATAGCCTCCCTCTCTCATTATGTGCTTTTATTAATCTATTCCTGGCCTATAGGGGTTCTATGGCCTGCTCAATTGCAATCTTTCTCGGCGCTACTATATCAGCGGCTGGCTCTAATCAAGACTCATTTGGTCTAGTTGTGGCAGGTCGAGTCATCCTGGGCTTCGGCAGCACCGTCATTGAAACTTGCACATCTAAGGCAAGTGAATGGGATCAAACACTAGGACTCACTGATCAATTTATCGAGCTAATGCCTCTTTCTAGATCCTCGCTCATTGGTTCCAGCACAGAGGACTCGGTCTAGTATACGGTCTAGACTTGTCAATTGGTATGTTTGTCTCAATCGACGCATTCAGGAAAGCAAATTTTTGCAACGCTGGCTAACAGCTCTTGCCTCTGGTGCTCCAGGAAAACTTATCGTGCTAATGGCTAAGGCCACGGCCGTCCCTATGCGAGACGCATCCTCGTTTTGGGGTTGGGCACTATGGATCCCTGCCATCATCTGCTTCGCCAACTTGCTGCAAAATATATTCTACGTCTGGTGGGCCTGGAGCCGACCAGAATGGACCCACATGCCTACAGGCAGGAAACTTCGTATGGAAGCAAGGGAGAGAGAACGCTTGCAAGCCAACAGTAACGCGAATTTTACCGTGAACATTAATAGCAGTGTCCGTCGGGTCTGCAACTTTCTAGACTGGAGAATTCTTGGCCGTATTCCACGCTTCTTCTGGTTGGTTGTATGCACTCAAACTTTGCAGGCCGGCGTGGTCGGTAGTTTCAACAGCCTGAACGCCGACATCATTACCCAGACCCGAGGCTCAACTGAAGAGCTCGCTGGCTACACATCGGCGGTACAGCAAGTAATACCTGTCGTCGGCGCTCCAATTATCGGCGCATTTTTCGACTTCGTTGGCTTTAGAATGATGTTCGTCAGTATAACGTCGGTTATTTGGATCCTAGTCTACTGTCTCATAGGGTTCACACAGAGTAATGCGCTAGGTTCTATGGTCATCGCCTCATTGGCATCGACAATGAACGCGCTGCCTTTCTTGGCCTCCATTCCCCTTATGGTCCCAAGTCAGCTTCAACTGGGGCTGGTATTTGGTATTTGGAAGGCGTTCAACAATAGCGGAAGCGTTGTTGTTGATATGATTGCGGGTAGACTACAGGACACTACAACAGGAGGCACATATGAGCGCGTCATCGCGTTCTTTGTGGCCGTGAAGGGCCTTGAATTTTGCTTGGGCCTTTTCTACGGTATTCTTGATAGAAGGTATGCCTGTTTATTCTTGATTCCCGCAAAGAACTCATTTAAATGACCATTGACCAACAGATACCTCGCTGGTATTCTCACTATCAGTGAGGGGAAGCGTTTGAAGCTTGAACGGGATAGTAAGCTCGAAGATCCCATCGGACGGAAGCCTGCGAGGATCTTCACCATATTTGGAAACACGCTGCTCTGTGCTCTTGTTATTATTGCTTGGGTCTTATTTATCAAGTATTCATTGTAACTTATAAGTATCTATATGAGGGGCAAGAAGCTCTTTAAGTGTCTAGCCTCGAGTCAGCATGAAGCTCCTTCTTTAGTTCCCCGTTCCTATTGTCCATTGTGCGCAATCGACATAATTATTACCACCAGCGATTTTATTGTTTTTAATACCTGAGCCCCAGAATTAGCACATGTACCACTCTTCCCTTTGAGCTGTTCCGGGCGCACTTACACTTATCTGCAATGACCATGAAATGGTCCACACATTTAGTCTTCCCCATAGCGACGAAATCAATCTTGTAAGGCTGGTCCTTTGCACAGGCTCGCTGGTTCACCCCAATATTAACCGTGACGTAGTATTGCGCCTTGGATGTCTTAGAGTCGTGATCCTTGAGCGTGTATCCGCTAAAGAATTGAGGCGTCCAACCGGACGTGCTCGATGAGTCGAAGACTTTCTTATCACCGATGAGGGAGTCGCAGGCCTTGCTGACAGTCTTCTTGAGTTCGGTGTGCGAGAAGGTCACATCTTTAGAGGTGTCGCCCAAGCAAGTGGGTTCATTGTTCGGGAGTGGGATGACTGAGGGCGTGGGCATGGAGCCGGCATCGGGCCCGCAGGTAGTGATAGTTTCGCCCTTCGAAGTTATTTTTTGCGTCTTCATGTCACCGTGCATCTTATCGTCGTTGCAAGTGCAGTATTGCTGGAGGCTGGTGACCGTCATAGCTGTTTCACTATAATGCGTGAGGATCAGCATATAATGTGGAACTTAGAAGTCAAGAGCTTCTATACTTACGTGACCCATCTACAGGATGTAACAGACGCATCAGTTGCGCCTGGCTTAAACGTAACGCTAATTGTCTGGGTAGGCATCGTTCCATATGCGCAAGGAGACTTGTTGTTTGTTATGGTGGCATAGTCGCCGTGGCTCGCACCACTAGTGCAGACGCACCATGCTGATGGATCAGCCTTCGGCTTTCCGTCAAACGTATCTCCCCTTGTATTCTTGAAGCAGCTTGGGGCCGCAGCGGTAGGCATGTTGTCAAAGGCCTCCTTGAGGAGCTTTTGTTGTTCGTCTCCGAATGCAGTGTCATACGTGTCTGCAATGATATTGGCCCATTCCAAACATCGGCAGTCCTTCTTCTCAGGCTTTACAAGTTATGTCAGCTTCAAATATAGAGCAACTAACAGCGTTTCGACATACAGTAGTGCAATGCTCATCTTGCCCTTTACAATCGGTCTCGTCACATAATGGGTCGTTTTCATCTGGTGTCTTCTTCGGGTCGCAAGAGGAAGATGTTGATGACGCCACGGCACCCGAAGCCTGACTCACAGGAGCAGTAGCACCGACTCTCCCGTCCGGGAACTTGACTTTGTTGGGCACGGGAGCTGGGCTCGGGTTGAGCGCATCCTCGACCGAAATGCCCATGATTGCGAACATCGCCACGAATGCGGCAAGTTTGTTTTTCGCCGCCTGTGACTTCAAAACAGCGAAGGCCTGAAGCAAAACTGTGGAGGATTTGTCTAGGGCTTCGAGAATGAATGGCTCCCAAGCCTCGAGCGTAGCAGCGTCGAAAAATGTACTGCCTTCACCGCCACCGGCAGCAGTCCCTCCCCATTCGATCACACAGGCCGTGACTATATAAAGGGTTAGATATCCCGGCTTCCTTTATCATCTATGTACCTACAGTCATCTGCTTGTCGACGTCGGATCTTCTTCGCCGCTGCACATGCTTTAGCAGCCGCCT
Organism: Periconia sp. TS-2; assembly: GCA_030378425.1. Taxonomy (NCBI): domain Eukaryota; kingdom Fungi; phylum Ascomycota; class Dothideomycetes; order Pleosporales; family Periconiaceae; genus Periconia; species Periconia sp. TS-2. The sequence continues at coordinate 496,313 of JASNQO010000029.1, read as the reverse complement.
TAACAGCATCACTGAGACTGTTCTTCAGTTTTTCAGAGAGAAGCATCGTGACATCGCCAACAGCAACACCTTCGGCAGCCACTATGGCCGTCGATACGATAATTTGCGCCTTTGTCGTTGTAATCACAGGTCTACCGGTGATTGTCTCTGTGAGGACGGTATCGGTCAAATATTCTGTATTCACGCCAATCCACTGCGGAGTCATTAAGATGGTTCATTTTTAAACTTCTACCGAAACTGACCTTGGTAGTAGAGCCTTCTGGTGTCAACATCCATGTATCATCTCCAATTGGAGCTACATATTCACTCCCAATTCCCAAGGTTTCATCGACTGGATTGATGCCGATTTCACCACTCGCGGTTGGCACAATGGCTCGCGGTGCGAGTTTTTGCGCTGCGGTATGATAAGGTATGAACAAGGCAAGAAGAAATGCTACATAAAGTGGATTACCAGCCTTGTAGAGGTACATCTTGTAAATAAATCAAAGCAACAAAATTCTAGAATATTAGCACGACCCAAGGAATGCGGATTGGATACGGAGTAATGCCTTAGATATTCACGAAGGAACCACTTAAGAATAATTGGCACCCTTACGGCAGCCTTGCGCATGCCTTGCTAATGATCAATCTATAATAGTGCGTCGCACTATTGTTGCTCTCTAGGTCCGCGAGGCAAGTAACTCCCATTGAACACTGAAATGCAACAATCGATGGATTAGCAAAGGATCGAGATAAGGTTGGTGCCAACTTGTGGTGGCCTATTTGGAAATGTTGGCGAAAGCTCAAGATGAAGTTAGTGCCAACTTGGGGGTCCACTAATTTAGATCTAGAAACAAGTTTAACAGCTAAGCCTCATCATTAGTTAAAGGCGCCCCAGGCACTAGTAGACTCTACAACCACCCCGTCGCACTAATGCTAAAATCTATTGAGGTAATAATTCTACGGTGTCAATTTCGGCGTCTCAACTTACGATTGAAAGTTGGGACAGGACGCTAAAGACGGGACAATAATGACATCGCAATCCAGTCAGTTAACGCCCGGAGCAGTATCGCTTATGGCTTTGGGGGCCTTTTTCGCCGTCCTCACAGTTTAAATGATCCCATAGCATTGCTCCTGTGTCCCTGGACTCCTCGTCTTTTTGATTATATTCTGTTGAAGCGGCGCATCAAGATGGGATTTTTTACCATTTCTCATATGACCTGTCACACAGCTTCTGTCTTGCGTCGTGTGGTTCTTTTCACTATATTTCAACTTCTCTGTTTTACGCAAGCTGCGTATTACATTGACGATGACTGTAACGCTGAAGAGAAAGCGTTCATTGAAAAATCTTTTAAAAATGTCCGAAGTCTTGCTTCAGCGGCTCAGACAAACCTCATTCTGGAAAACGGGGAGCTAGAAGAATGGATTTGGGGCCCGGAAGATGATAGTGATGTGCGCCAGAGCGCGAAAAGTTCGTGAGTGAATATAATAGATGGAAAACTAGCCTGACTTTCCAAAGCTACTTACGGGCTAGTGTACCAGCTCCTTGCAAACGGTGTTTCATCTACGCAAACCCTTACAGCAGACGATACGGTACATAGTAGTTTATTGATAATCTATGGTTACTAATTGAGTAAAGAAAGTCTATTGCACGAAGAACAGATTGAAGAGAAAAACCAACTATGATCTTTCAAGGGTTTATTTTGATCCAGGTATGTTCTTCTTAGACTGACAGTATCGACTATTGTTGTATATAGTGGTACCTGACGAGGGTCATTTAGCTACGGATAAAGTCATGGATTCGAACACTTACGATCGTTGTTTCCAGCAGCGCGGCAACATTTTGGCGTGTACAGATGCTGAATTGAATCAGCCTTCAGTAATCCAGGTAAACCTTAATTGCTTTTCAATATAAGCGCTCGTAACGATTTACTGTTCGATTAGTCACAGTTGACCGCCCAAACTAAATTAGAAGAGATAACAATTAACCTATAAGTTAGATATGCCCTTGGTTTCTGTCCTACGCCCTTTCTAAAGAACGACCTTTCTTTAACTCACTGCCAGCGGATGAGTTCATGAGGATGACAATTTCTCTTCCTGACATGAAGAACCCTAATCTACCTTTCCGGGATAAGACTCAGATGGATCTTATCTACCTATTTGATGGAACCATGCTACACGAGGCACGAACCAAGTTTATCCTTTATTTCTCTGCGTTGAACTCCAAGCTGAGTAGTATAGATGTGTCACACGACTAAAGCTGGGAATCTTAAAGATTATGCTTATGGTACGTTTGTCCTTTTGTTTACACTAGCAGGCTCATAATAGCAGGCTGGAATGATTGCCTACGCCTTTCTACGCAGCGGGGAGATTCAAACCCGAGCCAAAATGCAGGTATATGATTGTTATTCCAGACATATTATATAGTCTAATTGCTAACAAAGATTATAGACTCGATGGCATATTATGCTCTAGGTGAGTGGTTATTTTGCGTGTCTAGATGAAACTAATATTAAGAAGCACGCCATGTACGTTCAGCAGGAGTAGGAATTATAAAAGATGGCAGGCTCTTCACTGTGCAAAATTGAGCAGTTGTAAAGATCAGGCTATACGATCATAGATGCAGGTATATTATGCTTTAAGGAGTAGACAACAACCTAGTAGATGTATAAATAGATTATCGGTATTACGCTTTCGCTATTAGGCTGTTACGGATACAGAGCTGCAATGAGCAGCCACTGGCCGACTGGGTACGGCAGCCACTGGCTGACTAGCCCCTTAGTCAGCCGACCTTTATCTGTAGCTTGGTAGCTAGATAGTCAATCAAGCATTATGACATTCAACCGAGTACCACGCTCTTCGTGACATAGGCTGCTTTATTTGGCTCAAACAAGATCTACTCTTCACTTAGTCTAGCCACGCATTTATCTACTTTTCAGAGAATTCTAGATTATACTACCAAGAAACAGGAGCACTAGGTTCGGGTTCGGGTTACCCCTAAGGGTTATTACCCCTAACTTATTATCTTAATCACTTGAGAACTCAATAAGTCAAGCCTCCTGAACTTTCCAGCCTCCAGGCATTAGTCTTGTAAATACCATGTTAGGATCGTACTTATCGCGGATCTTTTGCAATCTTTCCAGATTGTTTGCCGCGTAGCCTTGAAATACGGGTTGTACACTATCTGCATAGTTGAGATAGAGAAAAGGCGACAGCACGTCTTTCAGATCTCCTAGCTGGCGAGAGACCTCGGTATTGAACGTGGCCAGGAAGTTTGTGATTTTTGCGTCGTCGGCAGCATTCGACCATAACAGAGTTTCTTCGGCCCAGATATAGGGAGCTTGGGTCGGATCGACATCCATAGGGTCACCGCCATTGACCTGTGAAGCAGTAATGTAATTTTCGATAATTGGAATGAATACAACGCTTCCTACGAGATTCTCCACGTCGGCAAGCTCCTTCTGTATGAGATCAAAGAATGTGTCGTGGATAATTTGCATGGCCTCTCTATCAGCTTTGATAGAGACGACGTTGAACCGAGTTCGAAGTCCGCGCAGTCTCTCACGTTGCGAGTCAGCTTCCTGGGTCCAATTGAACATCGAGGGCCTGACTTCGAAAGTTGAAGTGACTGGTTCCAGAACATCCGTAAAATTGGCCAGCGCGGCGGGAGAAGCGTTATCACCGTCGTAAAACATTATTGCACGGTACATGGGCTCGCTGTCTCCTTGTACCAACAGTGCAATTGGCTCAATGCCTGCTTTATGGTCTTGGGATCCGTTGTGGGCGAAACCGTAAACATAGTCCAAAAAATCTGCGCCTTGCACTCCTTCATAAACGGCTTCGCCTACTGCAACTGCTGGAAGATCGAATGTTCTTAACGTAAAGGATGTGACAATGGCAAAGGAGTTTCCGCCGCCACGTAGAGCCCAGAACAAGTCCGAGAATTCATTATCAGCAGTGGCCGCGATAATGTCCCCATTTGCAAGGACACACTGCCAGTCCGTTAAATTATATTCAGGATGCTCCAGGACCTCAATAATGCAAGAAGAGAATGATATGGTTTAAGGCCTATATCAAATTCATAACCTAATCAGGAACGTACTCACATTAAATTGAACAACATTTGCCGAGGCCCAGCCGTACTGATTGCCGAAGAACGAAAGTCCGCCGCCAAGAATAAATCCGGGCACGCCGACTAGACCTGTCCTTAACGGTTATGTTGGGCTTATAGACGTCTTTGAACTGAAACTTACCGGCACGGCCACCAACGACCGTTAACTTGTACGGCTCTAGGTACTGATAGACTTGGCCCCACTTGTTACCCGAGCCGATCTCTATATGTCGTCTGTCCGACGAAAGCTCGAGCTTGTTCATATTAGAGTTTGAGAGTAAGACACCAGAGGAGTTGATATTGGCAGCACCAGCTATCGGCATGTGACCACCTCCTCTAATGGCAAACGGGCACTGAGCTTCGGTAAGAACATTGACAGCATCAGCTATCTCTTGGGGGCTTGACGGGGTGACAATGCATGCAGGACCAAGCCATTCCGCGGCAGTGAAGAAATCTATTTAAGACGTCAGCTAAAGAATTTAAACTATGCTGCTAGCAGTGCGCTGGCGTTGGTAACAGGCACCTGGGCCTAGAACAGATCACGCTAGAGTCATTCTAGGAATTGACAATCTGCTTACCTTCATTGAGTGTATTGTACGTCTCGTCGCCTGGGAAGTATACTGCTTCCGTCAAGTTGAGCCCAAGAGCACTGCATGCGGCTGTTGCATTTCCGCTTTGATCATCTCTAATTTCGTTCGTTCGCAAAGCTATGGTGTGCGATATAAGAAAGGCGAAGAAGTGAATATAGAGAGCCATGGTGTGTAGAGGTAAGCGAGTGACTGTGCTCACTGTATCCGTCAAGTTGAATGTTGAAGCTGTTCTTACCCGTACACACTCTGGAGCGCCATGGGCTGTCTTTTAAATATTGCTGGTTGAAATTAAAGCCGAGCGCGTCATACGCATTGAGATCAGGGCGTTATGCTGGTTCCAAAACAGGTAGGGCTTTCCAAAACTATCCTGCTTTTCTTTTGAGCTCAATTATGATATTAGACATAAGTATTGAAAGTGGGTCGCGCTATGCAGGAGGTATTGAGATTCACAAAGTACCGGATCTTCAATCACCGCGTTCAATAAAAGTTCCTAGCTAGTGCGCTACGATTTCCTAAAAAGGCTCTCAGAACTTATTTTAAATGAATTTTAAAGTGTAGCTGTGGCGAGAAGCTACCTTGGAAGCACCCCTATCGTGCGTGGATTATCTACACCACTTATGCCTAATGTCATAGTAGTGACATGCATTTCTATCGCGGACCGAGAGCTGTCATTAAGATGCACGGCATGAGTAATCGTACCATAAGGAGGTCTCAGTATGAGCTGAACTATTGTGTGAGAAACGATGTGTGATTTTCACGCTCTTCCAATTGCTTCGCATATCTTCAATTTCGCACTTGTCCATGTGAGGGTTTTTGAAATTTTTCGCCTAACAAGCAGAAGACCTTAGGCTTGCATAAATCACCATTACCTCCCAGCCACTTGAACTGCTAAGCTATGACTCGGTCTGCTAAGAATATTGCCTGAATGTCGGGTACGTGTTGTTGACCATTATGCGCTCGCGTCGGACCGTAAGTGCGATCCAAGGTCGTTCCCGTAAACTATCCCTCTTTTGGTATAGTTTACGTGCTCCACCGTCCCCGACCCAGCGATTGTAACGCGAGGTGAATCGTATTGAAGTAGCTTACGACGAAAGCAGGCGGAGCAAAGCTTCATTTTTTTGAGATAAAATGAAGAGGACAGACTTGCAAGCCGGATCCCATTTTTCGAAATAGACATAAATAAACCACACGCCTGACTTCACTTCTTTCTCCCCTAAAATCCTCACTCTATTCTAACAGAACCTCTAACCTGGTTACCAATTTGCCCATCATGGCTGGAGCTAGTAAATCACTTTACGCTTACGAACCCTCCGCCGCAGCTGCTTCAATTTTCGCGGCTCTCTTCCTCCTTACAACATCTTTTCACGTATACCAGATGGTACGGACACGCACGTGGTTCTTTACAGCCTTCATCATGGGTGGCGCTCTAGAAACCATCGGCTATTGCGCCCGCACTGTAAACGCCCGCCAGACCCCTGACTGGGCCAAAACCCCGTACATCATTCAGGCAATCGGCACTCTTTTAGCCCCCACCTTGTTTGCCGCAAGCATCTATATGGAGCTGGGTCGGATCATTGTACTCGTAGATGGAGAGAAGTTCTCTATCGTCAGGGTCAGATGGATGACCAAGATCTTCGTTCTCGGGGATGTGATTTCGTTCGTTCTTCAAGGCATTGGTGAGTCAAAGCAATCTTTTACTAGCAAGGGGATTTCCCCGTGAACCGCGAGTGGACATTTGTCAAGCTGATTTGGAAATTCGTGCATAGGCGGTTCGATGCTCGCTTCCGGCTCATTAGACAAGATGGACAAGGGCGAACGGTTTATACTTATCGGCCTTTGGGTTCAAATCGTATTCTTCGGCCTTTTTCTAGCCAACAGTCTGCTCTTCTTGATTCGGATACAAAACAACCCAAGCCCCGTCACGAAATCTTTACCTTGGAAGCGCCACCTTGTGACCCTCTTCGTGGCAAGCGGGTTTATCCTGATCCGGTCTATCTTTCGCGTGGTCGAATACATCCAAGGCAGAGGCGGCGAGCTCATGAGCAAGGAAATATATTTGTACTCGCTAGATGCAGCACTTATGTTTCTTACCATGATTATATTTCATCTTGCTCACCCGAGTGGGGTTATTGGTCTACATAAAGGCGGAAAGGTTGCGTTCCTGTTTAGGATCTACACTGTCTCTGGCCGCGACGACACACATGACGGGTCGGAGCGTCTAGAGCGACTGCGTTCACGCAGCACAACTGGTTGAGGGGGTTTTGGAGGGTGGAATCGAATACTGTTGAGCCTTGCATCTTCGATGTGGGCTATAAGTGGTATGGATGGACAGGTCAGGTCTCATAACCTCTCAGCTGTTTTGAATTATTAAAGAAATAGACTTCGGCATGAGCAGCTATTGCGTGTTTCAGGATTGGGATGTTTTTTCGGGAAGTGCGAATGCTGATACGGTACTGTAGCTAGATCCGCAGCTGCTATGTGCCCCTTTCAATGCTAAATCTAAAATGGCCACTAAGGGCCTAGTTGAACGTATGATTCCCGCCCGAGCAGTAATTGATGAGGCTGTGGTTTACTGGACATTTATATCTCCAGAACTGTCAATTGATTCTTTAATTAAAATCACTATATGTTTCCCAACTCATCATCTGCTCCAATGGCCACCGCATTGCTGGTTCCAACTCTAATGGCAAGGCTCTCGAAATTACGTTAATGACGCGCTGAGGACATTCCTCACTAAACCAACGGATCGGGCCGCGGTTCAGCAAGATGCAGTAATAAGCAAGCATGACTAGAGCCATCGGATGCCTTTTTTGCAGTAGGCTGAGGAAGTCAGACGACATTAGCACTGGCCAGCGGAGCGAGGTCGCCCAAGTAATGGAGCCGGCGCATGTAATGCTGAAGGATTCTCGAAGACTGCTAATCGCAACAGCGCACACCTTTTTCTCATCTCGATCGACTGTGCATGACTCGTTCAATACAGCCAACTGGTCCATCGCCTCGACAACACTAGGGGGTAGCTGCATATGCTCGAATGCTTTCTTCTGATTTATCAGTGGAGATACGCTCGCGGTCAAGAGGCATGGCCACGCAGATTGCACTAACGACCAAGCTCCTCGAACCAGGGTAATAACCTCGATCAGCGCATCGACCGGCTCAGTCTGATATTCGAGAGGCTTGATGCGAGGCAGTGCGTATGCAAAGATTGTCGTGAAGGCCGAAAAGCCGAAGATCGCGGCGCAGTTGGTTTCATTCAGGTCTGTGACGGTGGATCGAAAGAGAGACAAAGCGCGGGAGCGGTGGGCTTGGCCTAACGCTAGGTAAAGAGCGCGAGATTGTGGTTTGGTGTGCGCAAAGTGCAGAGCTGAGATAGCGAGAAGACTATGCATCAGGTAGCGATGTGAGCCAGCTTCTTGAGGTAGAGCCACTGTCCAAGCATACTGAAGCTGTAGGTCATCAGTTGGTGAGATTGTGAGAGCGGTACAGGTCGAGTAGTGGTGCATGAGCTCTAGATCGCGAAGCTGGAAGAGGTTTTCTGGTGAAGTTTGAGCGCTTGTCTCATTGAGTCGCAAATCCATGGTCAGTATATCTTCATGTCCAACTACTCCATGGTCCAGATCCTGAGCCAATTTTGTTGAGTTGTAGTCCGCACGCGATGAATGGCCGCTTGATAGGATGAATGTTTTTGCAAGCACCGCAAAATCGCATTGAATTCCTTTCTTCCGGCAATTGCTACATATCGGTGGCGTCTCATCACACTATAAGCGGGTTAGCCACGCACCTATGGCTAGCGAGGGCAAAGAGCACTCCAGCTTACTTTGATTCTCCTTCTCTTACACTGCCCGCAGCCATTGTGAGATTTCTTATGGCTTTTTCTAGTCCCAGCAGGCATGATGTATCTCTTGAGGCAAGTGGACCGGAAAAGCAAGGGTAGGTGAATAAGCAATTTATAATCGCTTCTCAACGAGTAGAGAGATATACGTGTATACGCGTGTATACGGCAGACTTGAGGTACAGGCGCAATCAGCGTGGATTGGGGAATGATGTGCTCAACTCGTTTGGGGATACCGCTGAAGATGGAAGTTCACAGTCTCCACTTTATGAGGCTGTGCAAATTCACGTCCGATCCCTAGAAATCTTGGCGCGCCCCACTATTTTCAGGTCTGTGCCATCTCCTGGGTAGTGTACCGTTCACTTGGGCCGAATTTGCCAATGAATAGAATTATTAGACACTATTTTGAATCGCGAATGGTTTGCTTGCATTTTATACTTACTAACTATATTTTGCTTGATTTTTCATGGGCGATTACCTTTCGCAGCTATGCTCCGCTAGCCGGCGGACAGCTGTCCACACTTTCATTTGTATCTAGACAACAACTGACGAGATTGTTGTATCTCAGATATACTCTCTTTTTGGTAGGAATTTATTTGATACACGAGATGTACTCTAAAACTGGAAGGGTACTAGACGGGCAGCCGTACAGGCCTATGTTTACATGAGCTTATAAAGATAGTCGTATCATGGCTTGGTATTCATGTATCCGCTTCGAGCAACTGAATCCGAGGATGTACACGCAGAAATCTCTGAAATGAAGCCGTAGACTAAACAAGTCAACTATGTTTGCTCTGCTCATCGCGGCTATGGCGTTCTAGGATAACCTGCAGTACGAAGACGAGCTTACGATATAGATATATGCCAATCTAAGCATTTGCATTCACGGCCTAGATAAAATGAAAATAGAACAGGCCTCGGGCAGATTGGCGTTTCTTGCAGGATGCTGAGCTCGTCACTGCTATTCATGTAACAAATCTTCAGAGACTTTCCGCCTAGAGCGCATCTTTCCCGGTACGCTTCTCTTCCTGACCAGCACCTACGGCAACCGCATCGACGTGTGGTTTTATCCCATTCAGCTCATAGGTAAGCACTATTCGGAAAACTAGAGCTGATCCGAAGTATCTTGGAACCACTGACACGGCATCTTGGGTCGAAATGAACATCATACTCGAGAAGACCAGCGTCCCGAGAATGATGTGAAGTATAGTTCCAGTTGATGTACACCAGGAAAATATGGAAAACCAAATGTTCTGTTTACTCCAATTAAGCTGCATTGGACTCTGTTGTCGACAAAGCAAAAGCTCAGTAGTGATCCATCTAACTATGCGCTGTCGTAGTGATGGCCGTTCACAGATTGACATGTTGGCGTCTTTGGCACGTAACCTCAGGGAGATACTGCCCCCAATATGAATTAGGGCAGCGGTGAAAGCCCATACGAGCTGCAAATGCGAGCACTGTTCGAATACCGGCGCGGTAGCTCAATTCAGCAACATTTGCAACAGCAGCAATTGCGACCAGGTACTCCACAGCAGAAACGCAACCGCCTTGTCACTTCAGCGAGCGATCTGCGACAGAGACGTCTTCAATACGTCGGCTTCCCAAAATCGCCTGCACAGGATCGTAGTATTCGAATGCCCGCACTGGATTCACCGAAGGAGACCCTGCAGCGAGCAATAGCGCAAGGAATGGCCTGCGTAATGAGAGCAGTGACATTTCAGCGGTGCTAGAGCCGATGAGTGTCAGGATTGTGGGCGTCAAGACGAGCAAGACGAGCAAGACAGCTGCGCTCTACATATTCTGCTTGAGGGTCTCCGATACATTTTCAAGAATGCATTTGTCCACAAGATCGTTCAAGTAGGCTTTGAAATTGGGATTTGTGTGACCATGGAGGTATTCCTGGTATTCGGCAGAGCAGTTGTCCCGCATAATTTGCACGAACTGATAGCGCCATTGCGGGAACCAATGGAGATACTGCTGCTTCATAGCGCCGTTGTAAAAAGAAAAAGGGTCAGACGACAAATGCTCTAGCAGTGCTTAGTAGGTGTTTTCGCGAGTGGTCTGCCCCAGTCTGACCGGGCTTCCCTTGATGTGGACTTTATGGAAGGCTGAAGATGTATCACTTTTTGCAGGTCGGAGATGGTCAGTGCGCCGGCTTGCCCCACCGTGCGAAGGTGAAATACGTGGCACGTGGCTGGATGCAATTGCCTACAGCCTTGCGCGCTACTTTCAGCATTACACCCCTACAATTATGTATTTAATAGAACACTGAACAGGGCCTTAACAAGGTCCACCCTGTTGAGACTGGAAAAGGCGATATATGAAAGTCTGTTGGAATGTTTGTAGTATACTACTACAGCCTCGATCATCTCATACCTGCGCGCTTGCATGCTACTTTGATACTGGAAGCTTTGTATCACTAATGCTAGAGAACTACCTTTATCAATCGCGGTGATCAAAACGTCTGGGCGAATTGTTTTTGGGATACCTACATTTCGCTTTTCCTGAATCTCTGCGGGCGCCTGATTGGAAGGTCCGTCGACATCGTGCACCCCAAATGGAACATTTCCAACCTGGACAAGTGTGGGCCATGATGCTTTCATGAGAGCCTCTTGCGCGAGATTAATCAGCATCAGATCGCTCCCTATAAATTATTTAGCTGGCTCCGGCTATTACACGATCGAACATCACAATGTACCTCTGGCGCCAAGAATAGTTGCTGCAACAGGTAGGTACTCTGTTCGGTCGGTGATACGCGAGTGATAAGGTACTTGGCCAACTATATATGTTAAGCCTCTTATAGCTGTTAGTGCAATTCATACTTACTTGGAATGACGAGCTGAGGTGATGCGTTTAAAACTGCCATGGTGATTGCTTGATAGCCATTCCCATAGAGCGGGAGCTTGACTGGTTCATCTCTGTACCAGGGTTTCCCTGAGCCTTGCGGCAAGAGCATGATGGCATCAGACGCGGTTTCTGGGTCGGGGCCCAAGATATTCTCTTGAAACCATTCCCTGAACACACGCATGGACTGGACTGCCTCCGTCTTTTCTTGGGAAGTGATGTCGTGTCCAACTTTCCTAAGACTGCGTTAGTGTCCTTCAAGATATTATTGACGTTAACACGGTGTATGAAAGAGCTCAGAACGAACCATCTTTCCGCCATGAACGGTGTCACGTATGGCGGCCTACCGAACTTCTTCTTATGATCGTTTCGGAAGTCTTCGTACTGCCGGTATGATTCATACAAACCTTGCACGTAAATTGTCTATGATACATTCAGCGAAAATTGACCTCGATAATGAAACTACATTGTACATACCTTCCTTAGGTAATCATCTAATGATTTTCTACGCGCTGTTGAGGGTGTATTGCGTGCCTATCTCTCGCGTACGCTCAATTTTATCATTTCAGTGCCAAGGAAATTTTCTAACACTTTCACGAAGGACTGCACGATTTTGAGGTATGGCTCTGTATGTCGTTTTGTGTCCCAGAAATCTGCGTTCCAGAGAATCTTGCGGGGAAACTACAGTATATCAGAACATTTGGTTTTTGGACAGGAAAATAAGGATGCAGGGTTCACCTTTGTGACGTTCCTGACTTCTTTCTCGAAGCTATGCTTTGCAATACTCTGCAATTCCTCGAATGATCTATACATTTTCAGTTCGAGGATACCTACCAGGTATCCTCGTTTCTGGTCCGTGCATTTTCATTTCTGGTCCGTGCGTTTCACCAGGTATCCAGACCAGGTATCCTAACAAACAGCAGGTATCCTA